>CAIGRP010127400.1:0-65728 GCA_903798385.1 Fraxinus cuspidata | reverse complement strand
CTAAGGAGAGGCTCAAGAAATTGGTTGGAGTAACTTCTGTAAACATTTCAGATGAAGTTCCAATCCCTCTTCGGCAAAGATTCTCGAAGCCCTCATCACTTGTTAACAACAAACGAGCACTATCTGTCAGAAGTAACCAACCAAGCCCGGCAAAAAAGAAATTAGCCTCAGGGTTAATGCATGGTGTTATGCAGTCGATACCACATACTTCCATTCCTCGCCAATCACGTTCCAGTTCATTTTCAAAATCATCGCTATCTTCGCATAGTTCACTGGATGCACAAAGAGGTACTCAAATCGAGAATGAGATTGCAGGAATTTCCTGCTCTAATCAAATGAATGATCACGTGACAAATAATTCAGTTCCTAAAGCAGGTTTGGTCAACAAAAGGTTGATGAACCAATACTTGTGCTTTGGTGCTTCCAGGCAACCCATGGAGGGCCCTTCCAGTGGAGCACANAGAGGTACTCAAATCGAGAATGAGATTGCAGGAATTTCCTGCTCTAATCAAATGAATGATCACGTGACAAATAATTCAGTTCCTAAAGCAGGTTTGGTCAACAAAAGGTTGATGAACCAATACTTGTGCTTTGGTGCTTCCAGGCAACCCATGGAGGGCCCTTCCAGTGGAGCACAACCGTACGATGTCTATGAACGGTCAGTTCTATCAATGGCTTGATTATCTAAGGCATGAAGGCTGGATCATGGAATGATTTTGTAAATATTTGAAGATAGCTTGGATCCATGAACCTCAGTAGGTTATTTATATCTTTTGATGATTATTCTCTTTAGAACATGCTTTACTAATGTAGCCTTGAGCTTAAATGCTTGTTGCTGTCTGAAAGTTTTCATACTATGTTTAGGCTATTATCCTTGAAAATTGTATAAATTTCAAAGGATAAGAGTAGATGTCAGAATCTAGTATCAGTGGTGTGAATCGTCCATATGAATATGCTTTGACATCAGTGGAGTGTGTATCGTGTATGACATGCTCAAGTTAGAGTTGAATTCAACAGACGATATTAAAATACTTCTGGAGTGAGATTGACGAGTTTCAGTCTTGCCAATGAGGGTACTAGGGATAACGCTTTGTCCGTGTGTGCACGCGTGCTAGGACTTGTTATTATCATGTTTACAGTGCGAGCTTCTTTTGCATCTGGTCATTGGACGCGGTTTGGTAGGATATGTAAATCTCAGGTTGAGTCTAAGGGTTAGGTACCAAGTGTAAGGTGGATTGTGCTCGAGTATACATTTGATGGTCTCAACCAGGTGTTAATTGGGTTTGTCAATTTTGAAAGTGTTTAAAGGTCGGTAGTTATGCATTTTTCCTTTTTAATATGCTATACGAGGAACTAATAACTTATCAAAGTACTTGAGATAAAAAAGATGTCCATACAATATGCATGGGATTAGCCGCGTCAATGGGATCTTTTATCTTGGTTGGAGGAGAGATTACCAAACGTCTAGCATTCCCTCACACTTGGCGCCTAATACCTATTTTCCTTAATTCAATCAGGCTGGAGGAAAATGTTAATTTCATGATGAAATAATAGAGATGGACTTCAAAATGTGTTACATCACTCTTTAAATCACTCTTCACCCTTTCCAATCACGTGTTAAGGTGTACAATCACGGTTTTAGTAGAATTAATTTTTGAGATACGATGTGTCCATGTTTAACAAAGCTTTTTGAGATCCGTGTGATTAAAAAATAAATAAAAATTATGAATCGAATAATATGTGTGATTAAATTGAAAGTATAACAAACTTATAATCTTAAAAAAGCTTTGTCAAATATGAGCTAAAGCTCAATTCGTCCATAGTTGATTTTTCAATTGGACGACTTTTCTAACTTCCTTTATTGAAGAGCGACACAACTTTTTCTTTTATGTTTTATGTGGTGGCATGTCTGCCTAACTTTTCTTGTCTTTTTTCTTCTTTCTTTGTAGAACGACTCTAACAAATTTACATAGATCAATGGATCATGACAAAATGTGAGAAGATTGAGGGTGTTGTGAGATCACTTGAATTTACTTGAAACTAAATGGTTATGTTATATTCCAACATTTTGTAGCAGAGCCGGAGTTTTGACTTTGGGAGACAAAAAAAAAAAAAAATTAAATGAATTATGTAAAAAGGACAAATTATGTAAATAGTACTAAAGGTTGGGGGACTGAAAAGTCCGATGTTAAAGATTGAGTGTGCATTTGCTATAGATATTAAAGGTTAAGACAATTTGTGTAAATATTTCACAAGAAAAAGGGGTGAAATTAATGGACATTTAAGACTAATTGTATAATTTTTTTCACAAAAAAGGGGAAAATTGATAGTATGGAGTTGAACCCACTTACCCACGTTGTCTGCAGCCACAAAATAAAGCTGAGGGAGCAACCATTTTCATCCATAATTTTTAATATATTCATCAAATTTTTAAAACTTTATTATATATTACATTTTTAATATGTAAATTTATTTAAATAGACAACAACAACAACAACAATAATAATAATAATTATTATTATTAAATATATAAATAAATAATTTCTGTCACTTTTAATTCATTTACCAACACTTAGGGATAATTGCTGTTGCATTCCAAACCTTTCTTTTTAGATTTTACCTAAAATTTTCGTTTGTGCCAACTATAATTCCAAACTTTTTTTTCCCATTGCAAGTGAAGGACAAATGGATTGATTCCATCCATTTGTCCTTTAATTGATTAAAAAAATTGACTTGGACAATGTTTTGACCAATTTTAAAAAGGTATAGTGATAAATTTATAGTTATTCCAATAACAAGATAAAAATGATTAAATGTAAAAAAAAAATCAAAAAAAGAGAGAAATTTTCCACCCATTCCACCCAACAGAACCCCACCCCAACCCAAATCAAACTCAGTAGATCCCAAATCAAACCCAGAATTAATGTGAAACAAATGCTCATGGTAACAATCCATCCCAAATCAAACTCCATGTTTTTTCAAACAACTTACACTTATGTGTGTGACTATTAAATTTGAATCGGACTCTTCAATTTGACCCCAAAGCCAAAAGAGTTGATTATCAAAATACTTTGTCAGATACTGGTTCTAACTTGTACAGATTGCAAAAAGAGATGGAGAAGAACTAAAGAAATGAATATAGTACTTTTTAATATGGAAATTTGAGTGATTAAAACAAGGTTGAAGTTTGGGGATAAATGTATCATTGTTAAAATTTAAAATTATAATATGGATAGATGTGAAAGATTTATAAAAGTGATGTGGATATATAGTGTTTTAATGAATGAATTTAATAAGGTTAATGTTGGAATAAACGTGAATGAATATAACACATTTTATAAAATTTAAAATTTTAGTGGGAATGAACTTAGAGTGGAATAGATATATAAAAATTATAGATAGAAATAATGGCTCCCCTAAAACTTTTACCACAAGACTATATACTAGTGAAAATAATCAACTTTTGGAATATATATATATATAGAGAGAGAGAGAGAGAGAGAGAGAGAGAGAGAGAGAGAGATTTAAAAATATTGTTGAGGTGGTTGCTCTTCCCACCCTGTTTCTCTGCCTCTGCCAACATCGAAAGTGAAAGCAAGTGTTCCAATGCTTGAACCTAATCGTTTGATCCGCCAAAATGAGGTATAGCCACTTTTGTTGAAAGAATTCGAAATATGTATATTGATACACTTATTCGTGACCCTAAATCATGATATTTTATTGTCTTTTGGATTAAATTCTACTTAATTTATGTTATATTCTGTTTTGTAGGTAAAAATTTATGTTTAATGAAGAATTAGAAGAAAGAATGCAAACGTGACGAAAAATGACAAAATTCAAAGATGAAATCTTGGAGATAAATATTATATTAAAAGAGTTTGAGGTAAATGAGTCTCAATAAACTTGTATTAGAAATTTTAATTGAATATATATATATGATATGATACAAAGGGACGGAGGGAAGGATAAGGGAAAAGAAAAAGACGACTAAAAAAAATAAAGCGAGGAAAAATAGTGAAGAAAACGGTGGCAGGGAAAGAAAGAAAAAAAAGAAAAAAAGAAAAGAGAAAGAGAAGGGAGAGAGAGAGAAAAGAAAAGTCAAAGGCAGAAAAAAGGGCAGGAAAGAAAGCTAGAAAATGAAGAAAAGAAGAAAATAAAAAGAAAGACAAAAAGGAAGGGGACTGCAAATACTAGAAATTTTTACGTTTCGTTATTTTTTGGTGATCTTTCCACTTTTGTGCGTTTTTATTTTTACAAAATGAATAATTAATTTTTATATTAGGGAAAATAATGTAGTCAATTTGTGATCCTTTATTTTTCTATTTAAGATTTATGTGATTTATTTATTTATATGTTGTTTTTATTATGAATTTAATGCATTAAATTACCTGATCAATAATTTGATGATAATGTGAGTCTTTTACTATAATAAAATTCGATAAATTAGTATGACGTGTAGAGATATCTATACTAATTATTGCGGTCATAATATGAATTCTTAGAATAATGTTTCGTTTAACTAAAATTGATTCACATAGAGATATGTAATTGAATTAGTTAAATAGGCTCAATGAGAATTCGATAGGGGTAAATTGAATACAATTGAAGAATTCGATCGAACATTACATTATGAATCTTGAAGTAAAAATAAAGGTGATCAATAGATGAAATTTTTACTCCTTACTATTCATCATATATTTAAATTTTCAATTATCCATTGTTTGAAATCATTTTATATTTTCAATTAGTTAAAAAGTAGTTAGGAAAAATAATCACAACCATTATAATTATTTACGCTTTTGTCAAATAGGAGTTAGAAAAATTAGATTAAATCATAAAGTATAGTGTTCGTGAGAACGATATCAGGACTCAAGGGTCAACTATACTGCTTATTACGATATCGTACACTTGCGATATAAAAATCACAATATATATCTAGTACTAAATAAATTGTCTTCTCGGCCAACCCCTATGTCTTGATGCTCCACCCTAACATTCTTAGTAGTGGTAATTGTCAACAGAAGTAGATGAAATCAATGAATTGAGTAAATCTTATATTATTGAAACAAATTTTCATTTTTTCAAAAGTGATGTTCATATATTTTATGGTTATTTCGTGATACTTTGATACAATACCTGAACTTTTCAACAATCATTCCATAGTTTAAATTCTATATAATGATTAAATGATTCTATAGTCTACATTAATAATAGTTTATGACTTGTACAGTGAAATAGGTATGCGTGCAATTCATTGCATTATTTCCCATATGAATTCGGGATATGTATATTTTGGGCCGTTCTTAGGAATACGTTTGACGTATCTCGAGAGAGATGAGTAAAATTGAATTACTGATTGTCAATTATACACAAATTACATTTACACAAATGGCAACAGTTTAAAGATGTCATGTTACTGGTTTGCTAGTAAGGTAAATATAATTTCATAAGGGAATTTTCAAAGGATATACCTTCCTAGCCTATGCGGGTTTAAACCATTGAATTTTATCACTAAATCCTTTCATTTCACGTTTCTGTGTCTCACCCAATTTTCATTCATGTAGGGGATTGTTTGAAATGTGTTGAGTTAGGTTGGTTTGACATGATTTTGAGTAAGATATGTTCCTTTGATTCAGAAGATTAAAGTCAATTTGTGTTCTCCTCCATCAGACATCAAAATCATATATATATATATATATATATATTTGTCAAAATTGATGTTCGGATAAATGAGAAATTGGAGTTCAAAGTGTACAAATTGAAACGAGTTTATGTGTTGGAAAGAAAACTAGTTAAGATTTGTCTCACTTAGGAAAATGATGAAGGCAAATACCACTTTTTTTTTATGAATCTACACTTTGGAAGTATGTAATCTTGTGTAGCATAGATGCTTTGTCTAGGTGCGCAAAGGAGTTGCAAATCTAGGACCAAATTAGAATTTCGGACCTTTAACCTGTATGCGAATGCGACCTGCACACATGAATGTCGGACTGAAAGGGCCAAAATTGGGCTTAAGAACCAAGGGCAGTTCGTGCTCGAAAAAGTAGACATTCTCGAAGAAGTTGTAGGCAATCACTTTGATGCCGAAATACATGTTGCACTCGGAGAAACTAACATGGATCCTAATGAAACCACTCAAATATTGTTCAGTCAAGGTCCCCTTTTAATAAGTATTTTCTATGTTTGGACCCTTTTTGCCTTGGCGATTTTTCTTGATTTGTTTTGTTTTTGGTGCATATGATTATAGTAGAGTGATGAATATTGAATATAGAAAAGTAAAAATTGAATATGAATGCTTTGGGATGAGGTGGAGATGGGAGGAAGAAAATAAAGTTTTAAAGGTTTGAGATTGTGGATGGCATATATAATAAATTCGAATATAGTTTGTAAACAGCTAAAAAGTTTGGGATTGTAACTGTAATTATTCCTTTTTTATTTTGACAATTATTTTTAGCTGTTAAACTAACAGAATTAAACGATAGAGAGGCTAGTCACACTTCGAAGTTCATACATTGGGGTTTTTCGTACCTCAAATGTTAAATATTTCAAATAGGGACGTTTTGTGCTATTTTTGAAAGGTATGAGGTTTTGCGCAGCATGCTCAATAAGTATGGAGATTTTGTGTTGTTTAGCCAAATTAAAAGTTAAACTAATTGAATTCGTACTTTTTATTATTTCATAAAATCAAACATATCATTTAATGCAATAAATTTTAACGTACCAAACACAACAATGAAAATTACAACTAATTTTTTTAATCAATTTGTACAAAAATTAATAAATAAATTCAAAAGTAGTAAATTAATATATATATATATATTCAGTCAAATTAGGCTAAACCAAATTGGGCCAGCTCCATTATTTTTGCGTTGGAAGAACTTTCACAGAAAGCAATTGTGAGACATGTATGGCGCATAAGGTTGACTTTATATCTGTTAGTCAAATTTGTTGCGTATTTATATATATATATATATTCAGTCAAATTAGGCTAAACCAAATTGGGCCAGCTCCATTTTTTTTGCGTTGGAAGGACTTTCACAGAAAGCAATTGTGAGATATGTAAGGCGCATAAGGTTGACTTTATATATGTTAGTCAAATTTGTTGCGTAATTATATATGATTTATACATCTGAAAAAAAAAGCTTTCTACAGTCACTCCGTTTGATAGAGCTTTTAAATATAAACGAAACTTTAGACATTATCTATTTTTTTTCTCAAACACGCGTCAACTTGACGATTGCATTAAAGAGTAAATTTTTTAAACATATTCTAATTTATTAATGTGGCTCAATAACTTTCAACTAACAGAATTATTTTTATATTTTCAATTTGGTGGATTGCATAATAATTGGTCCGGTACCGATTAAATTAGATTTTAATTTAAATCAAAGTTAACAATTTATTTTAATCACATATTTTATGAATCCCACAACTTCTCAACTATACATTTCATCAACTTCTATCAAAATCTACTAAAATTCTAATTTTAAGTTCCATCAAATAGTGGCTTGATATGACCGGAAAAAGGAAAGAAATTAAAACATTCTTGTTTATATTTTTCATTATCATTTATTAACGAATATTGTCGGTTATTTAACGTATATCAAAAGCATACTTAGTATACATAACAAGGGGCGGATTCAGACATTTTGAGTTAAGAATACAATCAAACTCGTACAGATCGAATACTTTGTTCTTAAATTTTGAATGATTCATACTTGATCCAAAAACACAAATTTACGTTTAAAAACTTCAATAATATTTTACTCATAATTTTCATTTTGAACGGTCATTTTGTTAATATTTTGCTCATAACAAAAAATTGTACATTTATGTATAAGAATTTATAGTGCATTTGATATAAACAATCAATTCAAGTAATCAAAAAGAAAAACATGTTAACCAATATTAAGAACTAATAATCAATCAAATAAATATAATTTTTTAAATATAAGTCAAATTGGATGTAATCATTTTAGACACATTCTATGTACACAATTTGACAAAAGAAAATGAAATTTTAGGTTCTAATTAGTTGAAAATTTGATTGGAAAGTGAAGATTTAATGATTCATACTTGATCCAAAAACGTAAATTTACGTTTAAAAACTTCAATAATATTTTACTCATAATTTTCATTTTGAACGGTCATTTTGTTAATATTTTGCTCATCACAAAAAATTGTACATTTATGTATAAGAATTTATAGTGCATTTGATATAAACAATCAATTCAAGTAATCAAAAAGAAAAACATGTTAACCAATATTAAGAACTAATAATCAATCAAATAAACATAATTTTTTAAATATAAGTCAAATTGGATGTAATCATTTTAGACACATTCTATGTACACAATTTGACAAAAGAAAATGAAATTTTAGGTTCTAATTAGTTGAAAATTTGATTGGAAAGTGAAGATTNGTAAGTCAAATTGGATATAATCAGTTTAGACACATTCTATATATATATTTTGATCGGAGAAAAGGAAAATTTAGGTTCTCATTAGTTAAACTTTTGATTGGAAAGTGAAGATTTGTAGTAGATGTGATAATTTGTAGAAATATTATAGGCAAATTTTTAAAAAAATTAAAAGGGTTGAGATTTTGGTAAAATGCGTGAGATGAGAATTGCGAGAGAGTAAGAGAAGAAAAAAGTTCAAATTTATGATAATTTTACTCTTATTTAGAGGGGATTAAAATCTATTTTTTTAGTAATTTTTATAAAAATTGAAAATTTGTGGATACCATGAAATATAGTTTAAAATTATCTGTTAACTAAGATTTAGATTAAAATTTAAATTTAAATTCATATCAAACAGAACTTTATCAAAATAAATAAATAAATAAAATGATAATAATAACTCCAAAAGTTGGGGTTGGGGGGGTGGTCGCGAGACCCCGCGACCGTGTCCGCAACAGTACGCGACTCGACTATCAATGCAGATGCATATAATGGAAGGTAGTGGGAAGCTTCAAAGAATGGAGATGTGCATGACTTTTGAATTTTTCTTTTAATCCTAATATCAGCCTGACTTAAATTACGTAGGGAGATATTTTTCTAAGATTGACCTGTGGAAAAGAATCTCAAGACAGCTATGTCTTCTTTCCAGTTGTCTATTTGGGTGCAAACCGGTAATTAAATACACACGAAAAAGTGGGCGCAAATATCGAGTACATCCAATACAATGTCTCGCGCCCCTTTCATTGATTGATCAAAAGAATCTTTTTTTTTATTGTATTTGATCAAGAGATGGCTAAACACTTCTGAAAATAAAGGTAATTCGTACATAATTATTATGAAGATTGCATAACTTACGATTTTATTGATTTTCATTTTCAAAATTTTAACACGAATACATAAAAATGATATCGCTCTGCATATAATTTTTTGAGCTATATATATATGTGTGTGTGTGTGTGGTTGTAGAATCTTGACGTTCAACATTTTTAATTAAATTAACTACCAAACTTATTTTTATTTGTGAAATTTCTTCAATAATAATGAAAATTATCAACTAATTATAGTTTATTAACAATCTCAATAATATCCATTTAATTTTTAATGTTCGAAACATCCAAAGAAGACCAAAGACATTATTCTAGTACTAGGAAACACCTTTATGTTGTTTTTGATGTAAATGCAAAAAAAATTGAGCGAGACACTTACACGGGAAACATAATTTTCTCCTAAATTAGGTACCTTAATTTGATTTTAATAGGTTATCATATTGAAATTCTTGTAAGGAACAAGAAGTAATCGGGATTGATAACTTTTTTATATCATAGTATTTAAATTTCATTTACGTCCGTGATAAATTTTTTAACATAAATTTTTTTATTAATATTACTATTTTTTTTTTCAATTTTGTTAATAGTAGCCAAGTATTGCTTCTTTCACGTACTAGTTTTCATTAATCAACAATTTTATGAAACCTATCAATATAACAATTGATAGGAATGAAAGCAACAATTTTAAACATCAAAGTACACGTTATTTTGAAAACTAGAATATTTATCATCTGTTATGTCTATTCCTGTGGCAAGTCACGTGACTGCCATCTATACTGAGAACTAGGACAAACACCTATTTTTTTAGGCGAGCGGCAATCTGAGTGTCTCCTCTTCCCCCTTTAGCTATGTCAACGAGCCGAGTCACGAGCCGAAACTCTCGGCCCGGACTCGGCTTGAGCTTTTTTTATACGAACTTTTTTGGGCCCGAGCCGAGCCGAGCCGAGCAAAAGCTCGGCCTAAAAAATGAGGCTCGGCTCGAGCCTTAGCGGGTCGAGCCAGTTAAAAATAGCTGCCTGCAAACTGCTCGTTCAGGCAACTACATGTTGCTGTATATTTTTAAATTATTATTATTATTATTATTATTATTATTATGAGCATCTCATACGGGCCGACGAGCTTTTTTGCCATCCCTATTCCTCTTCATGCCTATGGTGATGAGGTTATATACCATCGCCATGATCCCCTTCATCTTTGAGGTTTTGAGATAGTAGCCTAACACCCTGTCAACAACAACCTCGAGGCATTGTATTTTTGTGCAAACTAGTCACATCTTCCCTCCGAAGCGATCAAGAGGACCAAACCCCTTTGCCATTTCAGATGGGGCTCCTGAATTTGAGGCACTTAGTATTTGATATCCTAGTGTCTTGTGTAAATTGTAATATGACACATTGAGCCTAAACGAATAATTTAATATGACATCTTTACAAGGGCGATTGGGAGTTAAATTTCCTTTATCCTGCCAAGGTCATAGACCTATGAAGACTGTGATGTGATGTCATGGTGTTTGACTTCTGAATCGTTGAGATGAGGTTACATGTCTAACATTAGGAGGAGCGCGATTTTATTTCTTTACTTGTAAATACTCATACTTATAAATACTCATACTCGATATAATTTGAAGGTAATTGACAACTTATTTTTCTCATTCTAGAAATACAAACTCTACTCCTTTATTTTTCCTTATTTTATGTTCCTTCCATGCCTAATTTCTATTTAGTATTTGATTTGAGCATTGAAGTGCGTAAGATAACAGCATCTCATTTTCTTGGAGAAATCTTGATATGACAATATCGTGTTTGTCCAAGTATGCATGTAATATATGCATGGATAAAAGATGAATGAAGATATGTTAACGCGTTGAGTCCCAACTAGATTCATTTGTAAACTTGTTATGCCTCTTCTCCAATCATTTCCACAGGCAACCAACTAGCAAGCCAATCAACCCACACTCTACATCATCCTTCTTCCAAGCCATGGTGATGCCATATATAAGGTAATCGAGGTGATGCACCAACCCAGCCGTGGTGCTATGTAGAAGCTGACAACAAGCTCCTCATTGACAAAAGACATCTCCCACTTCATATCTTTCCAAGATTTCTTCCTTACTAGATTCACTTACGATTGATTGATGTGACATTTCTGCAACAGACACGTAAAGATCAAATAATTAGTCTATGTTTCAGAGGTCAAACCAGGAGTTAGGGTTGCTACTTTTCAAAAACATTAAATGCCACACGGTTATAGATGGATAGACACCTCGACCATCAAGATAAGGTGACATGTCTTTCCATCCAATGGTCAGTATTCCATCTCTTCTATTATAAAGGCTCACACTTGGTGTTATTTGGAGGTAATACAATTTTATATACTCAAACTAGAAACTTGCTCTCATTATTCTTTCTACATACCCTCCATATCCGATCCCTCTACACTTAGTGGCTCATGCCTTTAAGACATCCCACACTAAAATACCTATATATATTAACTGACTTGATTATCAGAGCGCATACGGTTGCCCTTCTCACAACCAGAGAAGGCTACATAAAACTTATGATTGTCACTTACTGTAGACCTCACCACTGACATCGTCGAGGTGAAAAGACTGATGTATGCCTCACCAGCGAGTTGGTGAAAATGGCTGTCAATATGATGAGCATCACCCAAGAAAATGCCCTTATGCAACATCTTGTCTTCCAAATGTAAGGACAGACGGGTCATCAAATATTCTAAAATGTGCCCTAGGTTGCCTTTTCCAACAACATAAAGAAGAGGTCTAAAGTCAAAGACCTCAATCTTAGGGGCATAGGAAAGATGTCATTCCCATGAAAGAGAGGTAGAAGTGGATGTGTCAATGAATTATTCATTAAGTCAACCCTCAAAATACCCTTCAATAGAGATGATAACTTTTCTACAGAATATGAGCGAAAGTGTCGATCTCAAGGATCAGCCAATATCTGTGATATGATTTGCTAAGAGGAGCCTAGGAATAGGTCCCTTAGCTATTTCAAATATCAAGGCCACATGAGCACATGTAAAGCAATGCACCAAGACGTCTCAAGCTCATTAATAGGCACAAGACAAGGATAACAGAGGCGTCAATGGATCAAGCAAGACCCTCCCAACATCTCGATATCAATCTAAGGAGGAAGATTTAGATAGGCCATGCAGGTCCTATGTACTTAATGATGACAATGAAAACTTTCCATTCTCACCAGAGCTACGAGAAGCCTATGTCCCAAGTTATTTTGTGTCTACTATGATTTCCTTGTCTGATGGAATAGGTGACCCAGCAATGCACCTCAACAACTACAAAAATCATATGAGTTTGAGAGGTGCCTCACCACCACTAATATGTTGGGCCTTCCATCTAACCCTAAGTGGGGTGGCCGAGATATGTTATAGCAAAATACCAGCATGGAGTGTCAGGAGTTGGCTTGACTTAAAAAAAATCTTCTTGAACTAATACCTATCCAAAAAGGATGGAGTAGTCCCTATTCAACGCTCTACTTAGCCTGCTTCACCGATAGAGAGGCTCTCTCAGCTTTGAAGGGAGGCCTCAACGTAAACATCATCTTCTAAAATGATGTGGTAAACAACAAACCCACCACTTATGATGCATTGGTGGAGATGATGAGAGGTGAGATCATCAACAAAGAATTGATTGATCACTACAACAGGGCCGCCATGGGAGTCCTAACACCTCAAAGGCAAAGAGAAAGAAGCCCCACCTCCTATTTGGTATACCAATAATGGACCCAACCTGGTATACCATCATCTATACCTCAGGCCAAGCCTTCACTAGGGTCACTTTGAATGCCATACATGCCTTGTGTTACGAAGAGGTTAGGCCTAGTGGTTATGAGGAGCTAAGAATTGCCCCAAGGCAACTGGCTTACCAAAGAGGACGGGATAGAGACTGCATCAACGAACTTATGAATAAGCCCTATATTGATGCACAATCCTACTACACTTATCATCGAGTTTATGGTAATGATACTAATAAGTGCAGAGACATACAGGAACTCACAAATCAAATTATTCCCATGCATTTAGGAAAAATGATCGTCTCTCACAATAGAATTTGCCCCCACATATGCAAGCTCAATAGCATAGAGGCGATGAGGTAATGAAACTTTCCAATTTAGATCTTCCTATCCATATGAGGGATGAAGATAGAGAAAGGCTCAGGAATGGACAATGTACCCATTCAAGACATAGAGACAATCTTTGGGAGTCCATTTGTTGGAGGCAAAACCCAGTATGCCCAAAGAAACTCTGCACGGGAGGCCAAAGGCCCTCAATTGCTAGCTACATAGTCAATAACAATCCCCATGTGCTAGGAATGTGCAACCTATCACTTTTACCAAAGAAGATGCAGTGTGTTTACACCACTCTCATTGCAATTCGCTGGTAGTAAAGGTTGTTGTAGCATGACATGGGATGAAATGCATGTTGGTAGATAATGAGGATTCAGTTAACATCCTATTTGGAGCCTCCTATGACAAGATGCTAATGGACCATGAACTAACCACATAATCTCCTTATACGGGTTCACCGACGATATCATCATCTCAAGGGGAAAAATCACCCTTGAAACATAGATGGGTAAACAACAAGTCAGCCTACCATGGAGTATTGAGAAGACTTGTCTCAAAGGAATTATGGGCAGTCACCTCCATTCATCTCCTAACATAAATTTTCCATAGAATATGGCATTACCATGATTAGATGCGATCAAAAGGGAGCTATGAAATGTTACTTGAACTTCCTAAGAAAGGCTAAGCACAGTGATATCAATATGGTATTGTTTGACACCAAAATGTTTGACACACCATTGAAAAAGGAAAAAACATCGAGATGGTAGATGCCTCTGAAAAAGGGAAGACCTATGAAGAAGGGGCTATATATAATGAGTTGGACACTTGCATCGTGGAGTTTGACTTGCAAACAACTCTAGTTGAAGAGCTGGAGACCCTCAAGATCCCACCAAATCACTACAAGTGGGAAATGATCTACTACCAAAAGCCAATGAGAAGCTTCAGAACTTCTTGTGTAAGAACGTGGATATCTTTGCTTGGAGGCATAAGAACATAGTTGGCATTAACCCAATGGTTAGTTTCCGCCATCTCAAAACTGATCCTAAGGTTGTCCCATATAGATAAAAGAGAAGAGCCCTCAAAATAGAAAGGTACGAGGCCCTGAACGAAGAGGCGGAGAAGTAGATAACCATTGGCTTTATCAGATAGGCCATTTGTCCAAAATGGATTTTTAATCTAGTCTTTGTGAAAAAGCACAATGACTAGTGAATGGTCTGCATAGACTTTTTAAAGCTTAACCAAGATTGGCCAAATGACAGTTGTCCCTTCCCAAGGATGGACCAACTCATGGCTTCCACCACGAGGTAAGAATTGTTAAGCTTCATGGATGCCTATTTAGGTTACAATCAAATTTACATGCATCCCACGAGTGAGGAAAACATCTCTTTCTTCATTGATAGATGTCTCTATTGTTATAAAGTGACATTTTGGTAAAACAAATGGTGGAGCCACCTACCAAAGGTTTGTCAACAACATGCTTGATGTCCTCATTGACAAAACCATGGAGGTATACACGTATGACATGTTAATAAAGAGTCTTAAAACAAAAGACTTTGCCAAGCACCTAGATGCTACTTTTCAAATTCTTAGGAGGTATAAGATGAGGTTAAACTTACTTAATTGCAGGTTTGGTGTTGCCTCAATAAAGTTCCTGGGAACATGGTTAACCAAAGAAGAACTAAGGGAAAACTTAGAAATGATCAAGGCCCTAATAGAGATGAGGTCCTCCTAGAAAACCCAAAGATCTGTTGAGTCACTGGGAAAGTGGCAACCCTGAGTCACTTCGGTTCAAAAGCCATCTATAATAGTCTTTCCTTTTTCAAAGTTCTCAAATAAAGGAAGAAGTTCCAATGGAATAAGAAGTGTGAAGAGGCTTTCCAGGGGCTAAAGAACAACCTAGGAAAGGCCCCCTTCCTTTCCAAATCAAAAATATAATGGACCCCTACTGCTATATCTAGTCGTATCTAAAGAGGTCATCATCTCAGTTCTTATAAGAAAAGAAGACAATCACTAGTTGCTTATCTACTATGTAAGCAAAGTCCTCTTACAAGAGGAGGCCCTACCCGAATATGGAGAAGTTCGCTGTTTCTCTGGTCACCACTTAAAGAAAATTGATGCTATACTTCCAGATTCATAGCATATACGTGCTCATAAACTTTCCACTAAAGTAGGTTCTTTAGAAGCCTAATGCTTCAGGAATGTTGATAAAGTGGGCTATAGAGCTGAGGAGTTCCACCTGGTCTTTAATCAAAGGACCTCAATCAAGGCTTAAGCCCTTGCAAACTTCGTATCGATTACACCAATGCCCTTTAAATAGAGGAGACAATGGAACTTGTTGAGCCTCCTCTCCACTTGGATCCTCTTCGTAGATGGCTCATTTGGAAGGTCAGGCTCTAGAGAAAGTGTGGTCTTAGTAAGCTTGGAAAGCCATAAGCATAATTATGAGGTGAGGTTTGGATTTAAAGCCATCAAAAATGTTGCGAAATATGACACTCGTTTGGCTGGCCTCATATTGGCTAAAGAGATGCAAGTAAATAGGCTACTTATAGGTAGCGATTTTTAACTAATAGTAAGCTATGTTAATGGAACTTTATTCAAAGAGATAATGGTATGACGACATACCTTAAATATGTTATAGAACTTCTCTCATCTTTTGAAAAGTTTGAGATAGTGCAAATCCCGCACCTAGAAAATGTCCATGCTGATACCCTATCAAAATTAGCTAGCAGCAACGACTCTGAACTGCTTAAGATAGTGATCATCTAGCACCTCACCAAACCCTCTATATCAAGAGGGAAGAAGTGATGTGGATTGAAGGTACTCCATCATGAATGCAACCAATTATTGCATTTATCAAAGATCAGGTTTCCCAAACAATAAGGAGCCCATAAGCTTATAAGAAAAGCTGCACATTTCATTCTCCAAGATGATGTACTATACAAAAGAGGCTTATATTCGCTCCTCTTCGATGCACAGAAAAAGAAGAGGCTACTTATGCCTTTCAGGAAATTCATGAAAGTGTATATGGAAATCACACTAGAGGACTTGCACTCGCACGGAAGGTGCCTAAGCAAGGATACTATTAGCCTACCTTGAAACATGAAGCACTTCAATTTGTACAGAAGTGTGACAAGTGCCATGCTTCTCTACAATACAAAGGCAATCATCCCAAGAGCATATAGTGGTTTCTAGCCTTTGGCCATTTGTCAAGTGGGAGATTGACATCAAATGCCCCCTATAAAAAGGAAGAGTCATGCAAGCTGTGCAATTGTTAGTATTGATTACTTACAAAGTTGGTAGATGCCGAACTTTTTGCTAAAATTATAGAAGCTAACTCTTTCAAGTTCTTCTGGAAAAAACATCATATGCCGATTTAGCATTTTCGACTCAATCGTATCTGACAATGGTCGATAATTTAACAACAAAAAGGTTAGAGACCTATATAAGGAGTTAGGAATCAAGAAGCACTTCTCAAGCAAATGGCTTTTATCTCGTCGTCTACACTTCAATAAAATATCTATCGATGAGTTGATGAGGTGTCAACTTGACAAACGCAAGATGATTCACAAGTAAGCCTTTTACTAGAGAAAAATGACCCATTACAATGCTAAAGTAAAAGACAATGTCATTTTACATAGATGATCCTGGGTTGAGAGTGGTCTTCATCTCCTCAAAAGAGCCAAACGTAGGCACGTTGGGCCCCAACTAAGAAGGCCTCTACAACATCAAAGAAGAACTATGAACTGGCATTTACAAAATTGAAGACCTAATTGGAAATGTACAACTTTATTTATGGAATATAAAGCGCTTATCAGTGAGCAAAGCTCACCTATTCAACTAGACAACCTCTTCCAACTCATGTAAATATATTTTATTCAATGCTGTGAACAAAGTTTTTTTGCTTCTTCATTACAACTTCCATGGATGAACCATCTATCATTGAAAAAGATCTTGGTATGGATAAGCTGCACCATGCAAGGAAGTATTGTCCAGTTAGAAAGGAAATGACATCTCTTTTGAAGTGCTTTTCACATCTCCTTTTAAAGTAGACTTTCTTGCATGGGTGGTTCATCCATGCTAAATGCTTTCTCATTGTGTATGGTTCAGACATGAAGAGAGTTATCTTCGTAGGTATCCGAGGTGGGGCCTCTTTTGGAGTGTTTCTCACCTATTCTTTCCTAGTGGATTTCCTTGCATGGGTGGCTCATCCAGTTAGGGCTTTCTCCATGGTGAATGGTTCATTCATAGAGAGCATCATCTTAGTAGGTATTAGAGGTGGGCTTCCTTTTCAGGTGCTTCTAACCTCTCCTTTCATAGTAGACTTCTTTGTATAGGGATGACTCATTCGTGCTAAGAGCTTTTTCGATGGTGGATGTTCATCCATGGAGGGCATCGTCTTCATAAATATCCGAGGTGGGCCACTTTTTAGGGTACTTCTCTAATACCATGAAGATGATGCTTTTCATGGATGTACCATCCATGGCGGAAGAGGCCGTTAACATGGATGAGCCACCTCCATATGATAAAGTATTTTTGTCACTTCGATAGAAGAGGTGTGATGCAACCCCACAAGGGCCACCTAAAAACATACGAGGTGTCAATCTATTAACATTTTATCAAATTGACCAAAGTCTCAACACTAGGATGAAAACGTTCAGTTTTTGTTGCAATAATCGAGTTGACATGGTTTATCTGATCTAACCTATCTGAGGTGATATGATCTACCTAACCCCCATTCATTAGAGGTGAAAATGCTATAATATGTGAAGTGTCACACTTGGTTAAGTTTACAAGTTTATCTTGAAGGTGTTTATTTATTAGGAGTTGAGGATACTGTTTTATTAATTGAGGAGATATGTTTACTAGTTATTGCTTACGAAGTGAAAACATTCAGAGGCATCAAAGTAAACAAGTGTAAAAGTAAAGCAAAGGTCTCAACACTTAGCAAAATAGAGATTTCATTAATCAAAATAATATTACAAGAAAAGAGACAGAAGCCTTTACATTAGAAGCAAAGAAGGAAAAAACCCTAAGGATTAACTATCACTAAAGCCCCTTTCCCAACTGTCTCCTCCTCATTCTCTTGATTTGCCTCAAACCCAGGAACATCATGTTGAGCTTTCTCAACAACCATATTAGCTCTTAGATTCTTAACTTCAGGTCAACCACCGATTAGTCTACCAAATTCCTCTACCAAGAAGTTAATGTCCTACTTCGGATGAATTTTCATCATCCAAGTTATCATCGTTTTATCATTCCACAAAGCCCAGTATTCGAAAAAGTCATCGTACTCCTTTATCTTGTCAAAGTTTCCAATGTAGTTATGGAATATCGTCTTGCTAATTTTCTTCACTTCAGCTTTAAGAGAATCTATTTCTTTGTTTTGGGCCTCATATAGCTTTCTTAGCTCAGTCTTCTTTTTGTTGGTCTCTTCAAAGACTTTGATGGTGAGATATTGATGCTCATTTGACTGATCAAGGCAACCACATGGGACTCCACTTCTTACAGCTCTTTCTTCATTTGAGTCACCTAAGACTCAGCACTTTGGGGCTTGCTCTCAGCCTCCACTTGCCTTAACTTAGAATCTTCAATCACTACCATGGCCCTCATCACTTCTTCTACAAGCTTCTAGGAATTGCTCTCTAAAAAAGTCAGTTACTTTCTCAGTTCGAGGAGAATGAGCTGGTTTTTTGCCTCTATGTTGACGAAGAGGAGTAATTGTCTTCTCTTGAGGTTCTAATAGAGTATAAGGCATTTTCGTTCTTATTATCACTTGTTGGGTACATTAGTTGGCAATGGAGATGGTGGCATGGCAATAGTTAGCACAATAAAAGATACCCTAGATAGGTTAAATCTTTTATTTTTCTTAGGTGGAAGGACATCTTCCACTTTGTCCGCCGAGTTAGCTTTCAGGGTTCGATCATCAACATACTTTCCTTATGGTAGCAAAATCAAGCTTTTTCTTCTCCATGAAGTTCTCTGCATAGATACTAAGTGTCAGCTCCTCGACTAAATAATAGTATAAGATAGAGTCATCAATTTAGCAATTAGCTTGAGAGGTAATTAGTTTGTAATTGACAAAGTGGATTTTCTTTTCGATTAGTTCGGAGTAACTATGCTCCTTGTGGTTGAACTGATAAATGGTGAATATGACATTCCATTGTTTCGCAATTATCTCACATCGAGGTAATGAATCATAAAACAGTGAAAAAATGGCTAAGTACCCACAGGAATACAGTATATAATATCTGTTTGGCTTAGTACTCTCTGGAAAAAAAATATGTGGTGGGGACTGTAAGAGGGACCATGGGGTCATTTCCATCGTTTCCCAACATCCAGACACCCAAAACTAGGAAGTCTTCCACTCCTTGATTGAGGTGGACAAGTCCATCACAAAAGGAGTATGGGCTCCCAAGTAGTCATGTAATACCACCCCTTGCTCTTCTCACCTCCCCATAGGCCTTGGGCATATAGACACATTAGAAAATAGAAAAGGGCATGTCTCTCTTGAGATTGTCTTCACCATATAGCATCTATGACCTGACCATTTGACTCAATGAGTTTAGATTCAATTAGGTTGAAGCCAATCAGAATGACCTAAGGACTAGGGAAAAAAGGAGTGGAAGGGTAGCTTAAGTCTAAACTTGAACAATTGTTTTACTAATGATTGTGCACCTTGCCCTATATTATCAAAAATCCTATACGTATCCCTAATGGTTTAAAGTTCAAACGAGGTAATTTTGGAGTAGTACATTGAGGTGTCCATTGTACATAAGTATCTATAGGTGTAGAATGTAGCCTCCATATATTTTCCTAAGTTCAGAAAGGTGACTATAACTAAATTCACTCTTCCACCTCATTGGGATTAAATGCAGAGGTCATAGATATCTTAAACAACATACTAAAACTGAGGAATAGATGTCAAAATGTTATCTAAAAAAGGCTTTTTAGAGTACACACTTGTCGGAGTTGATAAAGTTCACTGAAAATGGTGATCGTTATCGAAAATTGCAAATATACCGTTGAAAAGTAATGTTGCAGAGTGTATGTGCTTTTTGGAATTTTCACAAGTAAAAAGTTTTGAAAAATGAAGGAGGACACCATTATAAGTAGAATGACGAACCTCGGCCGTTGGATCAAATCAAGACTTATCCTGACCATCGATTTTTCATTTCATTTGAACCGTTAAGATGAAACATGATTGAAGACCCAGATGAGACAATACATTACAAATCTATATAACGTCACATCACCTCGAACTCGTACAGTCGTACGCTATGGTTAGCAATAATGATGATTGATTGATGTACCTTAAAAACAAGCGATGCCTTAGCTGTTTTCTTATGATTGTGCAATAGCTTTCAAATTATTGTCACATAACACAAAAATATCTCATTGGCTCAGAGGTCTACAATCAACTTTACTACAATGTTCAAATTTTTTACTCTTTTCGTCTCTACAATCACAGCGTTTCTCAAAGATCCCATCTTTCAGATCCTCGTCCTCAAGAAAAGACATCGACTCTGCCATCATAGCTTTTCTCAAGCTTCAATTTGTTAGAGGCTTATCCTGAAGCAAGGCATTGCCTCACTATTACAGCTTTTCTCAAAGTTTTAATATGTCGGAGCCTCATCCTGAAGTAATGACCTTACCTCTGTCATCATAGCTTTTCTCAAAGTTCTTAAATCCTCATCCTCGAGCAAGGTTCTCATCCCTGCCGTCATAGCTTTGCTTAAAACTTTAATCTTTCAAAGCCTTTTCCTCAATTAAGGATCTCGCATAGCTGCCACGAAGGTAGTTCGATTGACTTCTAAAATTCAAATTCCATGCATTATATATATATACAGGCTGGACTTGGATGACTGTTGTTTGGCATTCAAATGTACAACTGCACAAGAAAAAAAAAGAAAGAAGGCAAGATGCTTCAACCCAATGCATCACCTTGGCAATAAGTTTACTTCTGCCCTACACTGAAAGTCGATACATTATATAAATATTCATATATGGAATTCAGGAGCTATTATTACGCCTCTTTAGACGAGTCTCCAAATCATTTTCACGTGGCAACCAGCTAGCAAGCCAACAAGCACACACTCTACATAATCTTCCTATCTTTCTAAGGTGAGACAAGATATAAGGTAGCCGAGGTAATGTACCATCCCAACCAAGATGCCTACACAGGTCGACCTACATTGCCTAAGCAAGGTACTATGCACGCCGCATGGAAGAAGTTTGAGGTCAACAACCTTCTCATTAACAAAAAGCAATCCGAAACTTCACATCTTCTCAAGAGATCTTTTTGTACAAGCTTCGCCTATGATTTAACCTTTAGATCTACCTAAGGTCATATCATAGTCTATATTTTAGAGGTCGGACCTAGGTGATAGGGTGGCTACTTTTGAGAAACACTAAATGACATCCTGCCTATGATGGATAAATGTACAACTAATAGTGAACATTTCGAACATTAAGATGTGGCCAAGTATCTTTCCATCCAATGATAGTATTCTACTTTTTCTACTTTAAAAGCTCACATTTAGTATCATTTGAAGATAATACAATTTTATATACTCAAATTCTAAACTTGCTCTCATTATTCTCTCTACATATCCTCCCGAATCTGACCTTTCTACACTTAGTGGCTCATGTCTTTAACACGTCCTACACTTAAACAACTTGGCCATTAGAGTGTATGTTGTCGTTTCTCCCACAATTGTAGAAGCTCAAGTATGAATTATATTTTGTCAAGTGTATAGGAGCAAGACTTACGTGGATGTGAGAGGAGACAAAATTGGTTGGCCACGTCCCATACAAAAAAATGAGGTCAATTGATGCCATTTGATTTTTATTAATATCTCTATAAGAGTGTGAATGCTTAGACATTTTGCGCCTCTATCTATGCCCAAATTTTACACTAGGTGCACTTGTAATTACAATTGATCTATTCTCGTGCCCACCACATCAGTGATTCCAGAAATTAAAAAATTTGGCTAACTTTTCCCTCTCATTCCCCATTCTTTTCCTAAAACCCACGCCCCCTTTCCCCATTATTTACCAAAAACCCACCCTTTCCTTTCCATTATTTCGCTGTTGTGTTTACTATTTCTTCATCAGACTTCACCTCGTGCTGCCATCATCATCATCGAACTTCACATCGTGCCCTCATCATTGTTGTAATATGCTATATTGTGCACTCTATTTTCCTCTTCCACCGCATCTTATCCTTGCCACTTTTTCCTCTCACACTACCCATTTACCTTTAACGTCGTACCCACCTTTGCCACATTTTCCCTCTTCCGCGTCCCTTATTCCAATGTCTTATCTTTGATGTTTCTATGGTTTTTTTTTTTCGTTTACTTTTTTGGTTCACTATTTAGTGGACATGTATGCTCGTATTACTGGTTGTTGTAGTGAAGCGAGTGTAGTAAGTACAAGTAATTGGTCTTGTATGTAGGTAATTTCTTTGTTGTTTGATTGTTCAAGTATGTACTATTTTCATGTAGTGTGGATTTTCAATATACGTAGGATTTATGTGTTTTCATGTAGTACGAATTTTCAATTTATGTAACATTTATGTATTTTTATCTTTAAGTAGTATACAAATTATGGAAAATAACATACAAATTGGAATAAACTAAATTTGATGCGAAATTTACGAATAAAAATTAATTTTGTACACTTTACATAAAAAGACAAAATATAATCATTTTATATAAAAGACTTAATTTAATTATCTTTTAATTAAATAATATAATTTCGGAGACGAAAGTCCGAGAAAGAATGCAACACAAAAAAATGGCAATGGGCGGGTGGGTTTGGAGGGGGATAGGGCAGGGGGAACCGCTCATGTGGACGTCAGTGGTCGGCAAACTATTCTCCTACACAGTAATAATGATATGATTGGCTGATGAATATTTTTCGTATTTTCTTGGAAGATACAGCTCATTACATATCTGACAACATCTTAAACTATTCGTTTACCAAAGGAGCCATTGTCGTAGTCAACCAAAGTCTCTATATTTATATATGTGTGTATGTATGGTTGCTGGAGTGGCATTTCATTACTCATATAATATAATCCGTGGTTTCATAATTATCAGAGTCAAGATAATCATTCTCGTAAGTCCTGGGATTCCGTCCAGTTCAGAGCCATGGGAACTCAAGCATTCACCCCAGACTACTCAAACGAAGTAATTCTCTTCATTCTTTAAAACCCCCTCCCCCTCCCATTTCTCTCTCTCTATATATATGTATATATACCCACACGCATGCATATATACATAAATATTTGTGTGCGCACAGTGGTGGAGGGAGATGAGGACCGGTGGGATTTGGCCCCACTGAAATTTGAGAAACTTTTTTTATGTCTTTTTTAAATTTATATTGTTTTGCTCAGCAATTCTATATGTGGTTTTCTCATAAACATGCATATTGTAGATGGTATCTGGAATTCTAGTTCATTCTTCATGAATCTGTCTAAGTTCGAGTCTGATAAGTTAAATTGCCATATTAGTCTGATAAGATATGACTTTAATTTTATCCTAGTTGATTATCATTCGTCTTTTATTTAGTTATTCTTACTCAATAACAAAATACTTGGGTTTGTATATAGTTCATTTAAAAAGAGCTTTATTTATTCTAGCTTCTTAATGTCTTGATTTTCACAAAAAAAAAAAAATTGAACATATTATAATATTAAGCCACTGTTTTAGGGTCATTATAGAAAGAAATTAAGGGAAAATGATATTTTGAATAGTTATTTTTTAAATAATATGTGGTTAAAAAGTATGAAAAAAATTTATATTTACGTGTAAGATATTTTATTATGTGAACCTGTGATTAAAAATGAATAAAAAATAAAGAATTTTGAAAAAAAGAGAGTCAAAGAAATGTTAGATAGAAATGCAGTCCAAGTCTACGAAGGTCAACACATAACTTCAAATATGAGGTTCACACACGGCAACAAGCAAGCCTATTTTTGAATTCTAGCACTACTTTTGCAGACCAATTAGCGTTACTCTAGTAGATCAAAGACGTCCCAAGTACTTCTAAGAAATTTAAAGGAAGTAAAAATTATTGATAATATTATTTTCTCTTTACTTCTAAGTAAAAAAATTCTTTAAAAGTAATTCTCATTATTGATCATATTATAGTTGTAACGAGTTTAAATAGTAAGGAAGGACCAAATTTAACGGGTTCTTGAAATTGCTACCACGTCGATGCGACTATCCAAATTCACCCAACTTTGAGGATTGAATTTAATTTTCATTGGTAAGATTTTCACTAAATATTTCAATCAGTGAACTATCACTCAACCAACAATCAATAAATCGAAATAAGAATTTCATTAGTTCAACTAATCTTAGCATTTATAATAATTCGCGAATTAATAGATATCATGTAATTCAGTAAAACGATACTATAATGTGCAATAAAAATTAAATATACACATTTATCTAATTATGATATATATTATGATATCACAAATCAATTATTTCAAAAACTAATTTTAATTATAATTGAAGAATAAAGCTCACATCATTATTAAACAAACTCTCAACTCCAATTTAACACCTGTTGCAACATAATCCCAACAAATGGAAAGTGACATCAAAATTCTCATATTCTGCTAATCACCAAAAATATCCCAAAATATTCACATATTCCACTAGGTTATGTTCCAAACACATATATTAATTTTAATAAGCATGTAACTTTTCAAAAAGTTTCATAACCATTACTTTTCAGCCTTCCCTCTACGAACAATGTAATTTTGCATAAATTCAGTCATATTTGATCAACCATAAAAAATTAAAAATAAATCACAAAGAATCATATAACCTAATCAAAGACTCACACAATTCATGAACGTATGTAAAAATGTGATATTTTAAATATTTTCGAAGTGATTTTCATTTTCAAAAAAATGAGAACCCTTTAAAAAATAACTCACACCAACCAAATACCACTTAGCCTCTGTTTGAGCCACATTCTCATTCTTCTACTCATTTTTAACCACATATTTTCTAATAAAATAATATTTTTCATCACATCAATAACTTTTCCCTTTTCTTTTCATCAATACATTCACTATCAATCTACTATTCCAAAATACATTCTTCCAAAATAATATGGATCAAACATACTTTTAATAAATATTCTTAATTTTATTAAAAAAAATAAGAATTTAATGAAGCTAAACAATATTTTTAATATTTTTACAAATTTATTTAAGTATTAAATACAACAAATATTTTTAACTACTCAAATATTAATTTAATTAAACAAAAATTAAGAATAATTCAAGGACCAAACTGTAATTTTTAGAATGAAGATCAGGTCACGCATGTGTCATCACGTGCATGATCAATCTACAATTATTTTGTAAATTAATAAAAAAGGATGTGCGTTAGCGTCGCCACGCCGTTCTCGAATTTTTTTTTTCGATTGGTCATTCCGACTAACTTCAACGTTTTGAGTTCATTTGTATTGTATGATTTTAACAAAATCAATGTTGAAGACCATATTTAGGATATAACATATGCGTCTGAGAGTGGAAACGACAAAAAATTCATGCAAACTTTCCAAATTTTTTACCAAAAGTTGGGAGGTCATGACTGTTTCATTTGAAGGCCAAAATTAATGATCTTTATATATTTGAAAATTTCTTGAGAAGATCTATCGAACTACACAATTTTCTCTTGCCATCTTTTTCCTCTCTTTTTCTTGAATAATTATTAAAGGTTTACATGGAAGTTAATGGAGGTTATAGAGAGTTGTGTGTTTGAATTTCAAGTTCAAACTACTCCCTCCAACCCTTTTAATATTTTGTGTGTTAGGTCGTCCCACCTTGACGACCCACAACCCGTATTTTCTAACAGTATTGAATTTTGATGAATAATACAATACCTTGTTTTGGAGGTTGATGAACGAGATGCACGAGAGAAAGCAATAGATGAATGGTTGCCAATAACTTCTTCTAGGGATGCAAAATGGTGGTACTCAGCTTTCCACAACGTTACAGCAATAGTTGGAGCTGGAATTCTCAGTTTCCCTTATGCCATGGCTCAACTAGGATGGTATGTTTTATTTGAACAACAATAATTTTTTTAGCTTTACTATAACTGATGTTGAAAGAAGTGTTTAAAATTTGTCAACAATGCTTTTATTGTATGTACTAATCAATATGTATATACACAAAAGTTTGAACTCTTACAGAGTGGGAATAAGTAGTTTTATTTATATACATCTTTAACACACTCCACATGCTGGTTGGACTCAAATTTTCTTGAATTTCTTAAATGGTGTTCGTGTCAGTGAGATTCTATAATGAAACTGTGAATTAATCTGTTTCTACGCTAGAGAGCATGAGAAAATATTGTATTCTTTATCTAAGTCTCTAGTAAGTGGATGCATAGCTCACATTGAGTGGATCATTCTATAAATCTGTGTTTCATTATTCCTTTTTTATTATTACCTCCCTCGAAAGTTGAGAATGCAATTATGTCAATAACATACCAAGTAATTATTCAATACTGAATTTTTTGCTTATATTATTGACATGTATTCTTATCTTAATACAAACAAAGGGAGTGGACATGGCTCTCATACCTATGTACTGTCCGGAATGGACCTTCAATTGGTGGAATTCAGGCTTAGTTTCAACTTATCAGTCGATATCAAACAATCAATTAAGACTCCGACCCACAACTTATATTCACTTATGGTTGCTTTCTTCCTTTCTCACCCACAAAGGGACAAGGTTATAGTGGTGATTTGCAAGCCACAAAAAAAAAAAAGAAAAAAAAAAAAAGGCAAGCACGAAGAAGGAGACGATAGGAAGCAACCACAGTTTTCTCTTCTAAATACAAGGCACACACACGTTTCCAACACTATGATAATGGGTATATATATGTTAAGTTATATCATTAATTGGGCCAAGACACAAGGTAATGGACCAAGACACAAGAAATGCATCCTATAAGTGAATTCAGGCTCATGCAACATTAATAAATTAAGTTGCTACTTGTAGCTCACGTTATTTTCGGGTCGAGCATATAAATTGATTGTATTGATAATTATTTCACTCATCGGTTGAGGCATATGAAATTTATTCTAAACTGTTTAACACAATTGCCCGAGATTTATTTGGTATCAAAAACTCAACAAATCTCCACCTTAATACCCAATCAATCTCCAAGAAACTAAAACACAAAGTTAAAGCTTGCATAATCAAGAGAACAAATAAAATTAGAATCACAAACCTTACCTCCTATTTTGGACCCGAAACACATACCATACCTGCTCCACGTACTCACCAGGGCTAAGGTCACAAACACATATGCAACATAGGATATAACATAGGATAATCTACAGATAATCACAGTAATCAATCAAGAGAAAATAATCATACGATGGAGATATAACATAGGATAATCCACGGATCTTTTCCAAAACACATTCACACAGAACAACAAATTAACGCTAAGCTAATCAAGCAAATGGTCAAAACACATATGCAACAAATGTATAAATGACCATGTGAAAAGATCTCACCACACTTATCATATCTCATTCCGTGTTATCACACCTCAAGAATACATATCTTACCATATCGCCCACCATGCTCACTAGACTAATCACTCAACCTATGTCTAACTAGTAGACCTGTATAGATCCCAAGTCTTTGGGGATAATCCTATATCACTACATCACTTCTCTCAATCTAAGTAGACAATGTGTCTCCACCAAACAGAAGTGATAGAAGTATCTCTCTCGCACTCCACCTGATCAGGGCCTCTTCACAGATAAAGTATTCCAACATTTGATTACGTCCCCACTCGTGATCCAAATATCGCACTCTACATCCTCGATACTACCCATAAGCATCTATACTCCATCTCACCAATAGACATACAAAACATAGCTAATGCATCTTAACCTACTAACTTGCAAACAATTACATCAATTAATTAAATTGCTGTCAAATTCATGCAAAAACACATATTAAGGCTCAGTTTGTTTCTCATTTCTAATCCATAAAAATGAAAAATCTGACCGTTATTCATCACATCAAATCATCAATTTTAAATTTGTATCTCTTATATGACCGTTATCCATTACATTAAATCATCAATTTTAAATTTCTATCTCTTGTGCGGGACTCAATAAAGCAATCACACACATATAGCCATGCAACATAATTAAGCAATCACATTACAATGTACATATAACCATGTGAATCAAACGGACCCTAAACACATTACAATGTACATATAACCATGCAACATAATTAAGCAATCACACACATATAGAAAATATTACACACGGATGCACATGCAGTAACTAGATTTACTATCAATAAACCTTGCTAAGGTCATCACTCAGTCTCGCCTCTCATCTTACCATTCTACTTATCCTTTTTTTTTTTGGATAGTCCCTAATAAAGAGAATATATGACAATCTCGGGTGTTAAAGTGTTTCTACCATATTTAATTGTTTCTTTAATCTCACTATATGAATCATGCATAGAATTAAGTAAAATAATGACCTTATACGATTTAGACACTTTCTCATCACAATTTACGATATCTTGAACAAGTTTGTTGAAAATATCCAAATTGTCATCAAGATCCTTTGAAGGATCCATTTTAAAATTGACAAATCTTTAAAGCAAGTACAATTTATCAGAAGTAGATTTAAGCAAATATAAATCCTTCAACTTTTGCCAAAGTTCTTTTGTAGAATCAAATTTTTCAACTTTTCTCAAAACAATGTCAGATAGGTGTAAAATAATTTAAGTGTAAGCAAATTTATCATATTCTTCTTTTTGTGCTTCTGTCAAATGTGTAGGAAATTTGTCATTGATGCCCTTTAAAACTTAATGTTGAACCAAAATCCCCTTTATCTTTTGTTACCAAATTGAAAAGTCTCATTTCCCATTCAAATGTGAAAATACTTTGAAAAACAGAACAACTAAGGGTATGTTTTCTTTACAATTTTCAAGCCAATTTTTATTTTCGATTTTTCAGAACAGTGAAAACGCGTTTTTGATAACAAGTTAAAAATTTACAAAGAAAATCCAAAATGACAAATTGTTTTCATTTATGGACACTCAAAACACAAAATTCAAAATAAATTCAAAATTCAAAGCACAAAATTGAGAGACGAAGAGAACAACCCCTAAAGTTTTCAAATAGGTCACACAAAAAAATCATAAGGCCACAGTATACACCATTCTAGATCCCCAAGATTTCGTAAGATTCTCGATCTTAAATCAATGTAATGTTCAAACGGGTCAAATTTAGGTGTTCTAACGAAATAATCAATGCAACACTAAGGTATATCAGCAAAAAATTCAAATTTTCACACAATACAGGTAATTAAACACAGAAGCAAATACCAACTTATAGTTAAATTCAACACTTTAAATATGACAAATAATTTCTAAATTTCTAGTGCAAGCAATGGTTACCCCACACGGTAACCCCAATCATATTGTCGTCCAACACAATAATGCGATAATGCTAAAATTTAAATTTGGGATAAACTAATATACCAGAGCGGACCAATCTGAGTCCGTAAATAACGAGAGATGCGATTTTACCACTTTAAGGCCATCACTATTTGTCCTAAAGCTTTCAAGAATTGCAGCAACCAATTGAACACCAAACTAAATTACAAACACACATAGGCAAAATCGTCCAATTTTCACCGTATAACCTAAAACAAAAAACTAATAACATCAAATCATTAGAAATCGCATTAGAAAAATTATGCCTAAAGAAATTCTCTCCAGACACCACGCACCGTCGTCGTCGACAACCGTCACCACCACGCGCGGTCGACCGAGGAATGCCTCCACATGTAGATCAAGGTTCTGGCCTCCGTCTCCTCAACTGCCTTCTAGTTTAGCTGAAATCGTCGATTGCATGTTCGATTTTTGGGAAATTTTTTGGACAATTTGTTCCAGTTGGTTTCTGCTTTGTTTCAGATCAGTTCTTGGTCAGATTTTGGAGCCCAATCCACCTCCTTGATGTTCTGATACCAATTGTTGCGGAATAGACCTTCAATTGGTAAAATCAGGGCTCAATTTCAACTTACCAATTGATATCAAACAATAAATTAAAACTCTGACCCACAATTTGTATTCACTTATGGATACTTTCTTCCCTTCTTACCCACAAAATAACAAGATTATGGTGGTGAAGGAGACAATAGGAAGCAACCGCATTTTTCTCTTTTAAACACAAAGTACACACACATTTCCAATACTATGATAATGTGTATATATATGTTTGGTTATATCATCAATTGGGCCAAGACACAAGGTAATGGGCCAAGACACAAGAAAGCCATCCTATAAGTGAATTTGGGCCCATGCAACATTAACAAATTAAGTTGCTATTAGTAGCTCACGTTTCTTTCTGGTCTATCATATAAATTGATTGTATTGATAATTATATCACTCATCGGTTGAGGACTGTGAAATATATCCTAAACTGTTTAACATTATTGCCCGAGATTTATTGGGTATCAACCCAACATGTACCGCTATAATCTGGGTGTTGTTTTTCTCATTTTCTGGTTATTATTGGTCTCGAAAGTAGGGATTGTGGTTTAATCCATAAAATGTCAACAAATTTTTCAACACTGAATCATTTTGAAATATTTTCAGGGGCCCTGGAGTGGGTGTACTCGTAATATCTTGGATTATCACTTTATACACTCTATGGCAAATGGTTGAGATGCATGAAATAGTTCCTGGGAAACGTTTCGACAGATACCATGAACTCGGACAACATGCATTCGGTGAAAAACTTGGTCTTTACATTGTAATACCTCAACAGCTAATAGTTGAAGTTGGTGTAGACATAGTTTACATGGTTACAGGAGGGAAATGTTTGAAGAGGTTTCAAGATTTAGTATGCAAAGATTGCAAGGAGATTAAGCTAACCTATTTTATCATGATCTTCGCCTCTGTTCAATTCGTGTTGTGTCATCTTCCGAACTTCAATGCCATCTATGGAGTGTCTTTGGCTGCAGCTGTCATGTCCTTGAGGTAGACGGCACCCTTTTTGCCTGTGAATTATGTTGAATTTCTTTATATCATTTTTTCAGAAATCCCTCCTGAAAATAGTATATTAATTTTCATTAAAAGAGCGAGTTACAATATATTATTAAACTTAGAATAATGGACATAAATCTCTGGTTTCATGAAATCCAGTGACTGATGTAAGATTATTATTACAATCTTTAACCTCGTCATATGTCGAAAGAAAAGCTTTAAACTTATGCTTGTCAAGAAAAAAGTGTGAAAGTGAGGGAATAAATCAATATGTTTGATTAATTTCTCAATAGTTGGCCAGACCAGCTAAAGAGGATTCAGAAAGCGCCTTTCTCCCTTGCTATATTTTATGTTCTTCAATCGCAATTGATGATTATTTATTGTGAATCTGTTCGACATATAAGTTTGTTATGATCATCTGATATAAGCTATGGAATCCTAATACATTGATGCTGTGACATGAAGTTACTCAACTATTGCTTGGGGGGCATCACTCTACGAGGGTGTACAACCACACGTGCAATACGGCTATAAAGCTACAACCACAGCAGGAACCTTTTTCAACTTCTTCAATTCCTTGGGTAGTGTTGCTTTTGCTTATGCTGGTCATAATGTGGTCTTGGAGATTCAAGCTACAATGCCTTCTACACCAGAGAAGCCATCTAAGGGACCTATGTGGAGAGGCGTCATTGCTGCTTACGTAGCCATTGCAATCTGCTACTTCCCTGTGGCTCTTATTGGGTATTGGATTTTTGGGAATAAGGTCGAGGAGAACATTTTTATCTCCTTAGAAAAGCCTGTGTGGTTAATTGCCATGGCTAACCTGTTTGTCGTTGTTCATCTCATTGGGGGCTACCAGGTAGGCACCTGACTTTGTTTCCTTCAATCATTTATTCGCTCTAGAAAAGTAATTAATTTTTTTATTTATTATGTATTATTTTTGTTTCAGATCTATGCAATGCCAGTTTTTGATATGATAGAATTTGTACTTGTAAAAATACTAAATTTCAAGCCTAGTTGGATGTTGCGAATTGTTACGAGGAATGTTTACGTTGGTATGTACAATTTGTTTTCTACGAATCCATCATTATACTGATCTGTGGTCTATTATATCATCATGTTCCTCACAAGTTTATGCACTCTTAATTGATTGCAGCATTTACTATGCTTGTTGGAATTACCATCCCTTTCTTCAACGGTCTTCTCGGGTTTTTTGGTGGATTTGCTTTTGCGTCAACTACATACTTTGTGAGTAAATATACTCCACTGGAAGTATTGCACAATATAACGAACAAGATCTTAAGGAGCTTTATTCTTTAATCTTGTACTACAATGTCCTCTAGCATGCCTAAGATGACTTCAAAGGCATCCTTGAAATGGTGGGTCTAGACTAAGCTGATTAATAAAGAGAGACATAGGACAAATTTTGTCGGTTGTTTTTATCAAGTTAAATATACTCCAACATATCAAATATGTCACAAGTGCATCTGTTTTTATAGCTGAATATGCATCTGTTTTTACACATTCTTGCAGCTTCCTTGTATCATTTGGCTAGCTATCTACAAACCAAGGAAATTCGGTCTATCTTGGTTTACTAACTGGGTAAGTGTGAAATCTGCTATCACAATCTTCTAGAGTTTTTGCTTTGACAATAAGAAACCTGACTGATTCAATTTCTCAATATGGATTTCAGATTTGCATTGTTCTTGGAGTTATTTTGATGATTCTCGCATCCATTGGAGGATTAAGGCAGATTATTCTCCAAGCAAAGGGTTACAAATTCTTCTCATAAGTTAAAGAAATTTAAGAAATTCCTTTTAAAATTTCTCAAAAACAGAAATAACTTAAGTGGAAGGAATTCAAGGATTAAGGCAGATTATTCTCCAAGCAAAGGGTTACATCTTCTCATAAGTTAAAATAAATTTAAGAAATTCCTCGTAAAATTTCTCAAAAATAACTTAAGTGGGAGGAATTCTGGCCGAAGATAATTTTGTGAGGCTTTCCACTGCTTCTGGATTTCTATTTTTGCATTTATTCTGAGTGCATAAACTTGTTTTTCAGACTTTCTTATATGTAATCCCTCATGTTTGGTAAAAAAGGTTTGATTGCACTGAACATTATTAAGGGAGAAGAGAAGCTAAAATCTTATTATTATATTGTTTAGTCGTATCTAGTACTGTATGTCAAACCTATACTAAATGTGTATAGTTAGATTGAATGTCCTGTGCAGCAATGTATATTGTGTATTGAGATATTTGAAATAGCAGTGGTCAAGTTACCATACTCGCAGTGCTAAATACAGGTATAATCTCTTGTGCAATTTGAGAACAAAAAGATCATAATATATTCATATATCATGAGGCTATCCTTCTGTTTCAACAACTCGTAGGCATCACATTTGTCTTTAGCTTGTTGATCTTGAAAGGCTTGGTAACAATTAGGGTGTTGAAATTATATTACAAAGTGCCTTAACACCGTACCTGAACTCCAAGTTCTAAAGAGAATTGTTTGCTGGAAACTCATTGTATAATACTGATGGCAGCAAATATTGTCTTAACGAAAGCATCATAATTTAGTACTTAGAATTAATTGAGTTCATGACAGCTTATCGTTGAGACTTCTCTTCTAGAGCTCAGTAAAGTATGAGAGGAAAACATGCCCTGACTATCGAAGAATTGAAGTTCCTTTGATTGAAGTTACAGTGGCAGAGAATTATAGAAGCAACAGAAAGAAATAGACTCAAATATATCAACAGGAATGACTAATATATGAGATGAGAAATAGGTTGTACCTTAAAAATATAAGATCAAGTAAAGTCTTTTAACCATCGCATTCTTCGTCATCCATCCCTTAATATTTCTTCCTTTTAATTCTTGAATAGCCAGAAACACAACATACCCATTAAACAATATACATTACAAGATAAATAAGACTAAACTACGCGTGAAAAAATAATTTTTATTATATTTTATAGAAAACTTGATTATCTAGGATAACAGGGAGGCAACGTTTAGCAGCCGAGCTACCTAGTGCCTTTCTGTGTTGTCATACATAGAAAGGGGCACCTCACTGCCAACAGTGGTCTCTCCAAGATTACTTCCTTCAATTCTCAGACAGTTGCAAATTTCTATCTGACTGCAATGGTGAAAGCTTTCACAAATGTTCAACTGAATACAATAGCACTTGTTATTGACAGTAGAGAGCAGTAAGCTACTAAGTTTGGAACTGAAAGGAAACTCCAGAAATCACTAGCCAACTTTTCGAATACTTGTTAGTCCCTTATAGTTATAGCATAATAAGACCCCTACAAATTTTAGCGATTAAAATATCTACTAAGTGTTAAAAAATATTTTCAATATGATGAATTTGGATGTTTCCTCAGTGGCTTTGGGTCGAGACATATGAGATATAACTGAATGAGGAGTCAAATTTGAGGAAATTTGTGGCAATACATTTTGAGTAAGGAATACAACATGAGGCTTCCCGCTCCAGCAGGAGTAGTGCCCGCTGGAGCGGGCAGAGGGGTTGAAACTGTCTCCCGCTCCAGCGGGAATAGCCTCGCTGGAGAGGGAGTGAACAGGCACCATTGGTTCCTGTTTTAGTTTTGGCCGGTTTTCTTCTTTTACCCTTGTATTTTGAGATACTACTGACTTTTTTTAATCCTGAATTCAAATTAGAAATCCACCATTGATCGGGTTCAATTTTTTAAAGGGTTGCAAGTGAAATTTATAAATAGATTTGTTTTTTTTTTCATTGAAGAAACAGATGAAAAATACATTGTTGTATTTTGTATTCTTTTCTTCCTCCTAAATTGTTTTCTTGCATTCATTGTTTCTAAAATATCTGTCTTATTCTACCAATCTTCCTAGATAGAATATGACTTTCTCACTCCTTTGTATTTCGGGTTGTTTTCGTTGGTGTACAACATAGCCAACTTATTTGTTCCATTGTATCCTGGAGGAAAATTTGTTTTAGCGCAAGTACATCACATTGTAGTGGAGGCAAATATTGTCCTAAGGAAAACGACTCAGTCACGTGTCTTGGAACTTTTCTACTAAATATTTAGGCCTAATTCTTTACTATCCGAACGTAAGTCTCAAGCAAGCTTTCTAAATATAATTGCCAAGATGTCTGGGCAATAAATGGGCGGACCCGATTAGCGGTAGATGTTGAAGCGGTTTGGTATGGAAGAGAAGAAGATAAAGAGAGGAAAAAATCAATACTTTTATTGGGCCATCGAAATTATGCTTTTCTAATGAAATACACAAGTTTATATATTACAGGAAAAGTAAACAAAAAGGAAACTAAATATTATATAATAATAATATATCTAATTATATTTGACATCCCCCTCAAACTTACGATGCTACAGTAAAAAGCAGCGAGAGTTCGTCAAGCAAGAAGCGAAAACGATGAACTGGATTAGACTTAGTAAAGAAGTCAGCAAGCTTTAACGATGAAGATACAAAAGGTAGAGAAATGGTGCTAGTCTGCAGATGAAGGCGAATCAGATGACAGTAAATCTCAATATATTTCGTACATTCATGTAACACAGAGTTGTGAGAAATCTGAATAACACTTTATTATCACAATACATAGGGGTAGGAGATGATGAAGAAACACCCATGTCTGCAAGTAACCAACGCAACCACACAATCTCAGTAATAGTGGATGCCATAGCACGATACTTCACCTTAGTAGAGGATCGAGGAACAACAGACCGTTTCTTATTCTTCCACGAGATAAGGGAGTCACCTAAAAATATACAAAAATCAGTAGTGGACTTGCGGTCGGTAGGGTTACTAGCCCAGTCAACATCAGAGTAGGCACGAAGCACAAAGATGAGGTCGATGGAAATAAAAGACTCTGAAAACAAGTACCACGAAGATAGTGCAAAATACGAACAATAGCTGCCCAATGAACTGTAGTAGGAGCCGAAACAAATTGATTAACAGTAAACAACATAAGCAATATGGAGACATGTGATTGTAAGATAAACCAGACATCCAGCAATGGTACGATACAAATGGAGATCAGTCAAGGGTACACCGTCAGAGGGTAAATATCGAGCGTTGGACTCAAGAGGAGTATCGACAGTATTAGTATCAGTAAGACGAGCACACTCAGTAACATCCATAGTATACTTAGACTGATAGAGAAGATAACCTCTAGGAGAAGAAGTAACATCAATCCTTAAAAAATAAGATAATGCACTTAAATCCTTCATTTCAAAACGACGAGCCAATTCTGATTTCAAATTTGTAATCCCATCAGCATCATTACCAGTAATAATCATATTGTCAACATATAGCAAAAGTAAAATGCGACCAGCTGAAGTGCATCTAAAGAATAGGGTAAGGTCATGATGACTGGATGTAAAACCAAGAGAGGTAACAACAACAGTGGAAAATTTCTCAAACCAGGCACAAGGTGCTTGGTTGAGACCATAAAGTGCCTTCTTGTGCTTGTAAACATATCCAGGAGAGTGAGAAAGACCAGGAGGAGGAACCATATAAACCTCCTCTTTAAGATTTCCATTCAAAAAAACATTCTTGACATCCAACTGAGATAGACCCCACTCACAAACAGATGCAACTGCAATAAGTGTACGAATAGTGGTCATCTTGGCAATAGGAGCAAAAGCCTCCTCATAATCTAAACCATATTTCTGATTAAAACCCTTAGCAACCAATCTAGCCTTGTAACACTCAACTGAACTATCAAATTTGGTTTTAATTATAAACCCAATGAGAACCAATATCATATTTACCCGAAGGCAATGGAATCAAGTCCCAAGTGACTGTCTTATGTAGAGCAGAGAGTTCATCAGCCATAGCATGTTGCCAAAGAGGATCCAGAATAACTTCTTTATACGAATAGGGTTCAGATAGCTTGTGAATGGAGGTTAAAAAACAACAAAATGACTTAGAATAACAAGAATAAGCAAAATTATGTAACTAAGTGGACTTACGAATACGTTGAGGATATCGATGAAGAGAAGGAGCTAGATCATCGATCTCAGACGATGCTTAGGTGGCAACAGAAGAAGGAGGCAAATCATGAGCCGACACATGTGTACCTGTACGACATGAAGAATAAACAGTAAATGGGGTATGGAAATGTGTTCTATCAAGTCATTAGAGAATGGATCAATACGAATAAGATCAGTTTTAGTCACGTCATGAGTATTATTAGAGATAGAAAAGAATGAAATGTGCTCAAGTAATACAATATGACGAGAAACATATAATTTTTATTAATGGGATCAAAACAATGATAACCCTTTTGCCCTTACCCATAGCCTAAGAAAACACAGATAGCATAGCGAGATGTCAACTTACTACATTTGATTTTAGGACGAATAATAAAGCAAGTACATCCAAAAACTCTTAATGAAAAGTAATCAGGAGGATGCCCATACAAAATTTCAAATGGTGATAAACTTGAAGTGTAGGAAGATGAAATCTTATTAATTAAATAAATAGCAGTGAGAACTGTTTCTCCCCAAAATTCAATGGGAACTTTGGCAAACAAGAGAAGGGAATGAGCAGTTTCTACAATGTGTCTATGCTTTCGTTTAGCAACACCATTTTGTTGTGGAGTATTAGTACATGATGTTTGATGAATTGTGCCATCAAGGGCAAACAATTCAGAGAAATCAGCCAAAGCATACTCTCCGCTAAGTCACATATAAAGCATTTAATTACAGCAGAATGTTGAGTTTTAATAAGTGCTCTAAAAGAACGATAAATAGAAAGAAAGTCAGATCGTCGTTTCATAAGATAAACCCAACAATAACCACTATAATCATCAATAAAAGATACATAATATCTAGACCCCCCTTCTGTAGCAATAGGAGTAGGTCCCTATACATCAGAATGAATGAGATCAAATGGTGCAACAGAATGGAAAACACTTCGAGGAAAAGATAAATCAGAAAATTTAGCTAATTTACAGCTACTACAATCAGAAATTTCACGAGTTTTCAAATCTCCCAATTGACTTTTAGAAACTAAAAATTTCAAACGACTAGCGAAAACATATCCAAGGAGAGAATGCCACAGATAAAAACTAGAAGACGATGACTTCAAACAGAAAGATGACAAGTCAACACCAGAGGCTACAACGTGTGGTGGTCTCAGATTGTCCAGTACATATAACCCTCATTGTCTATGGCCTATCTCAATCAACTTCTGATATTGAGGATCCTGCACATGACAAGCAGTAGAAGAAAATAGAACCAAGTTTCCAGAATCACACAATTGACCAATAGAAATAAGATTCAAAGTAATTGTTGGAACACAATAGACATCTGAAAGTGATAAATTATGTGTGTTAACAGACTCAACACCTGCTAAAGGCAATGGCGTATGATTAGCAATCATAACAGATATAGATGAGTTAGAAGGATTCAAATCATTAAAGAATTTTGAGTTAGACGACATATGTTTGGAAGCACTCGAGTCAAAGATCCATGAGGAAGAAATACCTGAATGACTCTGAGATGACAAACCTATATGAGTAGAGGCTGACATAGCATGTGGCTGTGTGGCTAAGAACTTCTGAAATTTCTCTACTACATCAGTCAATATGGGTCTAGAGAAAGGTGGTGCTCCAAGTATAGACGAGTCACTAGGTGGCATGGTGGCAGCTATGTTAGCATTGGGATGATAGGATCACTACTGTGGTTGTGGCTGCTGCTGAAGAATAGTTTAGGACATTGAGATTTCCAATGTCTCTTTTGTTTACAAAAGTTACACTCATCACTAGCAACTCTCACATAACCTTTGTTCTGATTCTGTGTAGACAGTCGAGAGGGTATGGCCAACACTGATGTGCTAGATGGAGGAAGATATACTTTCCGTGCAAAAGGTTTCAAACGTGTTTCCTCAGCTACAAGTTCACTAACCGTGAATCAACTGAGAGAAGTGGAGTGTGATGCAAGATATAGCCTCTAAGTCCCTCAAAATCACTGCGAAGTGCCATCAAAACTGAACTAATCGTTGCTCCTCTCTAAAAGTAATATATTCCTCACATGCTTTCAGTCCTGCTGATTTCATAAGAACTAATTCATCCCAAATTGAATTCATAGCGACGTAAAACTCAAGAATACTCATATTCCTCTGTTGCAAAGCCCATATATCAATCTCCAACTGATATCGCTTTGCAAAGTTTGACTTAGTGTTTAACTTCTGAAAGTGATCCCAAACTTCTTTTGCCGTTTCGAACTTCGCTGACTGTGTACCAATGGATTGCTCAATAGAATTATGAATCCAAGTGAGAATTTTCGCATTGTTTGACTCCTAATTATCCAACTCTGTCACATAATTCTCAGCAGTGTTCTTAGGTTTTACAACAGTTATACTAACATAGCCCCACAATCTTTTTCCCTTTAGAAAATTTCTCGGACTCCAACATGAGTAATTTTTACCATTTAATCAGACACTAATGGATTGAAGTGAATCATATCTTTCAATTGCCATTTGAAATCAAGAAGCAACAATTGAACAAAACCAAACTAGCCCAAAATAATAACCCAAACAAATAGCAGCCCAAGACAAGATAACCTGGCCCAACCTTAAGAACTTTCCAAAGCTTGCACCTATCCAAACCCGATTACCGCATACGCCTCTAGCTACCCAAAATAGGCGACAGAAGGAGAACCCAGAGTAATCCAAGGAAAAGCCGATGGCAACATAGATGCTGACTGCTGTAAACGAAGACAGAGTATTCCAAGGGAGGTTTCGAGACCCCCATTGCCAACAGAAATTGAAGATGGTGCTGGGACCACCACAAAAGTCTTTGGCCACCAACAACCCAAAAAGAAGACTCAATCCCACGATTTATGCAGACCATCTGCATAAGTATTGAGGGATATGAGTATATATACTGCACAATTAACAATTTTGAAGATTTTAGGAAGATGTCAGAATATGGGAAAGGAAGACTTCAATTTATTGGAAGATGACAAATAGAAAATCCGTTCAAACTAAGAAAACATGATAAAAATTTTAAGAACCATGTTGAAGCAGTTTGGTATAAACACGGCAGAGAAGAAGCTAAAGAGAGAAAAAAATCAATACTTTTATTAGGATGTCGAAATTATGTTTTTATAATGAAATACACAAATTTATATATTATAAGAAAAGTAAACAAAAAAGAAACTAAATATTATGTAATAATATTATATCTATTTATAACTAACAAAGGATACATGGATTGGCGAAAAATCAAATTCCAAAAATGCTAATAAAAGGGTCAAGCTAATTAAATATGCAAAAGCTAGAAATAGGCTGACAAGAGGTTGGAAACTTATGTACGCTTCCAGTGTTGTATCTATCAAAAATTTAATGCCTTGTACCAACAGATAAATGTTGGACACTGCGGTATATTGTGGGTTCCACGAGTACCGAGCCTTAGCGGATGCAGGAGGCAAAGTTGCGCCATGGCACCTCTAACACAGCTGATAGAGGTAGCCGTTTTTCTTGGTCGGCTCTGCTATGTGTGCCTCAATGGATGTTGCTGTAGGTTATGAAATGCTTCGCCTGCCTTAATAATGGCAATTAACTGCTTCTTTATGTCTATAGTAAGCTGGAAAATAGGATAAAGACGGCTGCACGAGTGAATTTTTCTTATTTTGATTGAATCACTTGAATGTTTTCTTTGTATGGTTTCTTTGCTGCGAACAACTAAATGAAAAATGGTGGTTTTTGTTTTCTAAAATCTAGTAAGTTGAAGTGTGGAAGGTGTTATGCCAAAATGTATTTTGAATCACCGCAAGTGTACCGTTCGTTAACAAGTAATAAAGTGAATTTTTTTGAGTCCGAGTATCGTCTTACGAAGATTGATTAGTTCAAATTTTACTATTGTGATCTTAACTGAAACAAAAATAAATGAGTTGTTTATTACGATGAACTTATAACTAAAATAATAATGCGGATGCAATTAAGAGTGATGGACTAAACGGAATGCAATTCATTTTAAATGTACATCAAAGTTTTCTTATAAATAATGATTGCACTAGGATCACGAATCAGGCATAGCGATATATTTTTAAATGAACACTTAAATATTCACATAAGACACATCTGTATATTTTCATCCCTTATCAGACCCTATGATAATTTATACCATGTCGAACTTATTTCCCTTCTTTCGAATGCNGTAAAACATATTCTCATATGGGACCCGACTATATCTCTATGACGGATTCAAACATACAAGAATGCATGAATTTTTATGAACGCTTAAAGATTCACAAGGCATAGCGATATATTTCTATCATATATTGGACCATGTGATGATTTATACCCTGTCGAACCTATTTTCCTTCTTTCGAATGCATGAAACACGTCACCACACTCACACAATTAACGTGCACAATAATCGCGGAGAAAATAAATCCATATAAACTATTCAAATAGTCAAAATGTGTTTTATTGTCAAGAATGTAAAACTAAGAAACAAAAATCATAATACATAGTTCATTGTTCCCTAGTACGGAATTAACCTATTCCCGCATGATTGGAAAGTAGAAAATCAGAAAAACAATGAATGAACAACGCCACCAATTGAATTCTTGAGATAAATCTTCGCGTCGTGGTTTTGTTCTTCACTTTTTCTCCACTTAAAACCTTTATGCATATGTTGTCTCCCATTTTGGACGACCCTAGGGTTTAAATATGCCTCTAAAGATTTGTTTCTATAAGTATTTCACTCGAATAAGGAAACTAGAATTTTCGCATCAAAACCAACTATGTGACCACATAGAAGAGCTCAAACTGGCATTGGAATCCCTTGAATCGACCTATGCGACCGCATAGTATTGGCAACTTCGAGATTCTTGTGTTTTGATCCTCGAACTTTCTTTCGTCATTCTCGACCTCTTTTCCTACTTCTTCTTCTTCCAATGCTCAATTGGTCCTTGACATCCTCACATCTTCAATTCATCTTCCGTATCATCTTTCGATTATTTGTAACTTGGTCCTTGAACTTTGATTTTCTTTCGTTTTAGTCCATTTTCCACTTGTTTCTCCTAAATTCCACCACATTCATCAATGTTGTACTGCATAATGTAAATTATAACGAATTAAGCTATATTCCACATATTTGTCAACAATTGTCCATATTTCATGGTCAAAATAATGTGTAAAACGCACTTATCAGATAGTTTACTTTTCCAAAATCTAATAGCTAATTTTTGTTGTTTCCTGTGATTCTGAGTAGCATAAAAGCCATCTAGAAAATCCTTTTGAGTGACCAAAATATTCTAGCTTCCAATAACCATTTACATGGCTGATTCCTTCAATCATTTTCCTCTATCCATATTTTTTCTTCCTTTTCAAGGGAATCTTATTTATGGTTTCATGTTTGTTTCAATAATCCACTTTTTTATTTCTTTTCCATTTTATCTTTCCAGTACCATTTTTTTCTCAATCTTTGATTGCTATCTTTACCAATTTCGAATATAAAATTCTTGGGAAAATTATCTCTTTCCGATGGCCTTTTGTACGTGGTAGAACACGATTAATGTACTGAATTCCCACAGATGGCACCAATTTACTGACCTAAAAAAGTCAACAGAATCACATCACCTCCCCTTCACGTAAACGTGATCTACACACTAGAACACCCTGCTAGGAGGCAAAGAACACCGGTTGAGAAAAAGATCCGACGACCGTTTGAACTCCAACGGTCAAATCAATTGCCACACAAGAGAAAAATGAATGCAAAAGATGTGCGAGGCAATTTGGCTATTGTTAGGATTCATAACTTCATTGTGTAAATAAACTCTCATATATATAAGGAAATGTAAATGGGCCAAGCAGATTAATGGGCCGTGTCCATAATTCAATTGTTTAATTAAAATAGGCTCAATCAATTGGATATTTGATGCTACGTCTGATATATGGAACCCATTCTAGTTGGGCATGCCATGTAACTTATGGATATAACAATTCTAATTTTACTCGTAATCCTGCCATGTAATGAATTATGATCAGCCGAGGACAAGGCATTTGATTATCGACTTTGGCTGAATACTACATAGTGAGAGAACTCCTTTCATTAAAACGAGAAGAGCTGTGAATTTGTGCCTCGTTACATGTATAGCAGCTATACTATCTATCTATCTAAGGCAACTAAATAAATCTATATAGGAAACTAAATAAACATAATGTACAGGTATTACACGAATAAATAAAAATAATATAAAGTACATGGTATATAACATAATTGCTTAGATGTCTATCGGACTGATATCCCCCTTGAAATTGATGCGGGTGGATCCAAGCCAATAAAAATTTGATGGCATTGCTGAGTTAGCACTTGGATTAATACACCAGGAAATCGTAGATTATTGGAGACATGTAGAAGAGAGATGACAACACAAGTATCTATAGTCTCTAATAGAATAACAATCCACCTCACTATGCTTAGTACGCTCATGATAAATAGGGTTCGTAGAAATCTGAAGACCCGAGTATCTATAGCTTCCTGATACTGCGTTTCCAAAATACCGATTAGGAACCCGTGACAAGTTCCTTTCCCCAACATCTTCTTAGCCCTTAATTCTGGGTATATCTATGTTTTAGGTTTGGTAATTACTTCAAGGAAGGAAAAATTCTTCTTTCCATGGAGCTTCAAAAGACACTCCCTTCTCTCGAAATTGAATGGTGGCCTGACTACATCCCAACCAATCCATGCCTAAAATTATATCGAAGTCCTTCATGTCTATTATGAACATGTTTACCTCAAACGCTCTTCCAGCAATTTTTATTTTATAGACAAAGCTACGTTATCTATGTTTAGCAACCTACTTAAGGAATTGCTAACCTCTAGTATGCTATCAGACTTGTCGCAAGAAAACACTAGATTTAGCTACGAAAGACGATAAAATTAAAGAATAGTTGCACCGGAGTCAAATAAAGCATAAACAAGAAAGAATTTATCAAAAGAATGTTATAACATTGGGATTCTGATCTACCTACATCTCAGTCATAGGAAAGACTCAAGCCTTACCCTTGTTATTCACTTATTCTTATCATGTTCCTCATTCTTCCTTTGAGCAAGCTCCGTACAATTCCTAGCCATGTAACCTGGCTTACCACACCATAAATAAACATTCTTTCGCATCGGACACTCTCCTTTGTGCTGCTTGACAAACTTAGGAAAGGGTAGAATTGGATTATCCTGCCTTTCCTAGCATCATCTCTAGTGTGTGCCTTTTTGCTTTACCATTTTTCCTATCCCTTGTCCTGGTTATTCTATTTTCTTTCTCCGGTCTAATTATTATTTGCTGACAGACTTGCCCCTAATGCTGTGCAAGCTCTTCTGTATACACTTTTATGTACCAGTTCTTTGATACCAAATAGCAATGAACTTGTTCCAACATTTCATTATAGGTAGCAAAATGGTGAGACATGAGAATCATGCGAATGTCCCTGTGATGCTCTTGCTCAAACCTCTATTTTCTTAAACTTGATGTCTACTAGATGGAGAGCTTACTCAACCGATTGATCAAACTATCTCTCACAATCTGTCAGGGAGAGGCTTCCCTATTTAAGCTACAAAAACTCTCTCTCTTCGAAATCTCTTAAAGCGTGTGGGAAGAACTTCTCGATTATCTATTCTTTGAACTAATTCTAAGTCAAAGCCTGGTGAGATTTTGACTCCCATGAATAACTTACTGCTCCAGTTACTTAACTCCGAACACTGAAGCTGTTGTACATCCGTGGAGCCTACAAGCCGGAAAATTCATTTCAGCTTCCTTAGCCATTCCAAAGTAGCTAAGGGGATGCCCTCACCATTGAAAGAAGGTGGTTTGTACCTTCTGAAGGTCTCTGCCACTGAAGTTTGACTCGAAGCAGCTCTTGTACCACTTGCTACATATCACTTTTCAATTCACTTTGCTTTGGTTGCGACATTTCTTTTAGACAACAAAAATAAATTTCCATCATCACACGTACGCACCAACTCCAAGTCAGAATCTAAAGATAAGACAAATGCAAAAGTTTAAGGCGTGTTTGAACCACATTATTTTGAAAGAATGTATTTTGAAATAGTAGATTGATGGAGAATGTGTGGTTGAAAAAGAAGGAAACGTTATTGATGTGATGAAAAATATTATTTTATTGAAGCATGTGTAGTTAAAAATGAGTAGAAAAATGATAATGAAAAAAATAATGTGTACCAAACAGGGCTTAATCATAATCTGAATTTAAACTCAAAATAAAAAAGATTTTATGACCCTAAAGAGACTTAATTGAAAATAACGTCAAAGAAGAAAATACAAGGATGAAATTTCAGGATTTAAAAATCATATCTATAAACTCTAGTCATATTTGCGCCAATTCTGCTTCAAATCTTCTTCTAAGTCTTCCTCTTCTTCATCATAATTGTTTCTCCTCAGTTGATAACGACCTTCTCATCTGTTGTCACTCTCGAATATATATTTAAGTTAAATTATGTTAATTGTACGTAAAATCCTAATTGGACAAGTTTAGATGAAATTAGGTTGAAGCTGTACAAAATTGAGGAATTGGGAACCAAAATAATCAAGACTTGAAAACGAGGATTTGTAATGCGAGTAAAAAGGACAAAAAGGACATGAGATGCACAAGAACTCAATGTGGAGGATCAAATTGCACTAGAATATAAAAAATTTCAATTTTTGCTGGATTCCTAATTATACTCAAGTTCCACACGAGGGATGATTTAGAACATTTTTTTTAGAGTTATTATAGACTTTTATATATAGTTCGAATTATTATTTTATGGGACATACAATTTTAGAGAGAAAAACGTATAAATATCAAGATCAAAGGACGAGACGCTAGGGTTTGAAGATTTTTGGAATTGAAAATGATTTTTGGTGCAAGATCCAATTCTTTCTATCATCAAAAATTTAAATCCCGATTATGAATTCTATAAATTTTTTTATTTTTTTCTTTCAGTATTATAAGTAGCCAAATCATTAGCATAAAACTGTATATATACCTTTTCTAGTTAGTAAGGTCGTTACACGGATTCTTAAAAATTGAAAGTGCTTAATTAAGGTTTATCAATATTCACATAGAGATATGAAATTTACTTAGTTAAATAGAATCAATTTGGCATCGAGAGAGAGAGACTAAATATGTTAGAAGGATTCGTTTCAACACTACATTAATAATAAAACTTGATTAGTTTATAAAAGGGGATCCATAAATGAAATTGTCAGTCCTAACATCAAATTTACTTTAATACCCAAATTTGATAAATTGCGTGTGTTAGATAATATAAAGTTTAATTAGAATAATTTAGATAACTAATCATAAACTATATTCTTTATTTTTCGTCAAATAGGAGTTACAAATAATAAATTAGTAATTAAATAATAGTTCTCGTGAGAACGATTATCCGGGTTCATTAATCCATTATATTACTTGTTCCATATCGTACATTTGCCATAAGAAAAACACGATAAGTTTTTGATGCTCTTGCGTGGGACTATATACATTTAATCCTAGTTTATTTTTATTTTGAGTTTTATTTGATTGGGTTAATTTTTTTTTTAAGATACTAGACACTTGCCCCGTGCAATGCACGGGACGATTTATTTTGAAGATAGTGTTAGCTTGTTAAATGTATTGGATTCTAATGAATTACATCCCCAATTCAATATTTACTTGAACTGATTCTCAACCATCCATCTCCGAGTAAATGAATTTGCAATAAGAAAGCAAACTAAAGTGAAGAAGTTCAACTCGATAAAAGTGGAAAAATGTAAAATCATAGACGGATGAAGCTAAAATGAAAGATTGACATGTATCAAGTCATCCTCATGAAATACCAATTTCCAAAGATATTTCATTATGCACAAGTTGTAGAAAACTACCGATAGATAAAAGCTTTAGGGCTTGAAACATTGCTTTTTTCGATGCCGCAGTGAAGTTCTGGTAAAAGAATGTAGGACTTGATACGCAGGAATAAATATTAATGCACATGCATAGGCTAGATGATAGTTATCACACAAATGTAAAGTAAGTCTAACTGCTTTCCTACGAAGAAACAAGTACCTTTGTATGCAAGTCCAAGAGAGATGCCAACCATAAAGAGGAAAAAATGGCATCAGAAATCTACCAATGTAAAACCATTCCATGGTGAATGATTGATAGTAGGAAAGAATCCATCAGCATTATTACCTACACTCTCAGATCGCAAATAAGTTACCAGCCAGTATTAATTACTTTCCAATTTTTTCCTTTCCTAATGCATTAATGATCTTAATCGAGAAACTAGATTATAAAGCTTCCTTATGTTACTAACTTCTATAACATCTAAGATTCTTCTATGATGCTTCATTATAATAGTCCCAGTAGGCATAAACTGGCTCGTCTTTCTGTCTACATTATTGTAATAGGCAACCCGTCTCATGCAGGACCCAAAATTTCGAGTCAGCAGGGCGATCGTGGATCGTCGACTGTTGTCACCAATAAAATATTAAGAGTCCCGTTTGTTACTTTTTTTTTTTTTTGAAAAAAAATGTATTTTGGAATAGTGATTTGATGGAGAATGTGTGGTAAAAAATAAGAAAAAGTTTTGAATTTGAATGTAATATTATTTTATTGAAAAATGTGCGGTTGAAAAAGAAAGAAAAATTTATTTTGAAAAAAAAAAAGTAATCAAACAATGTCTAAANATATGTCATTAAAAATAAGAAAAAGTTTTGAATTTGTATGTAATATTATTTTATTGAAAAATGTACGGTTGAAAGAAGAAAAAAAATATATTTTGAAAAAAAAAAATCAAACAAGGTCTAAAATTTAAATATAACAATTATTTTGTTTAAACTGATTATATATAATTTTGTTGTAAAAATTAACAATATTCACCAAATGATATTGTGGCCAAGTTTTGTATAATTCAAAGGAAGATCACGAGTTTGAATTTTTACAATTGCATTAAAATCGCTAAATGTAAGATATATTATTCTGGTAAATGTAGTAACAAATTCTATTCTGGTTAGGAGTACACTATTCTAAGGAGAGGTCATAGGTTCGAATCACCTCTCTTAATTCATTTAATTTTGGTAAAAATTGTAGAATTAAAAATGTTTCACACTAAAATTGTTGGGAGGAGGACTCGAAATTGGGACCTCGCGTGTGAATATACATGTTCTAGCGAGCTGAGCTACAAGAGAAGTATGAAAACAAAAGAACTTACTAGGTATATAATCTTCAAAGTTTGTTTATTGTCAACAAAAAAAGAACACTCTTTCCGGTGGATCCAGCATGCAAGGCCGCCGGGACTTACCGGGTGCTGGGTCCGCCGCTGCTCATGCAATGTGATCCTTAATGCTACAATTAGTATCCTACACTGCTTACGCACACAAACTAATAGACCTCGAAGAAATTTGATGATGTAAGGAGATGAATTAGTAGTATGTAGATGGAAAGTTATCGTAATGGTAAGCTTTCGAAAAATATCAAGAGAGACAAGGTGAGTGGTTCCAGAAGCAGATGGTATACATCTAGAGGCAGTATTGCGACCTAATATAGGAGACGAAGACTAATTAATTTTTTGATAAAGGGGATTCAACATCATCCGTACCCTCAATGCGCAAAGTACACTTGTTTCCATACATATGTGGATTTATCAAATCCATTCAGAGGGAATGTTTCCCTATTGGTCTCCAACCTATTGCCCGAGTAGAAAGTTGGTGATCAACCTTTTATTATAGTTGCACAATCAGTTCACGACGACTATCTAAATCTCCACTAAATCATTATGTGGACCTCACATATCTGACTTCATGAAGCTAAATTTTGTTTGCAGTGCCCACATTTTGGAAGCGAGGCATGTTCCCACGAGGTCATGTGACTATTTACTGCTCATTACTTATTGCACAACTATAATTAAATGTTGATACCAACTTGCTACTAAGATAATAGATAAGAGACCTCATATCTCCCCTCATTCAGCAGGGAAGCCTTTATCATTAACATCTCAATAATTGTGAGTCTAACTTACAATAAAATCTATCGGGCAATCTTACTCTAGCCCAAAGAATATGTGGCACGAATCGTCCCGAAGCACCCTAGTGGACCCAAAACGGACGTGTGCCGATGGTAGATACTAACTAGATGCTAGGTCCACCACCAAAGCTGATTATGAGTTACTACAAAATATGCTCAAGAATAGCATGTTTATGAAAAATATAGTGCGATGGGCCTAAACAAATATTTTGTGCTCTACCAAAATGCATGATATCGTCTGGCTATTACTCTGAAATTATCAGGCTCCTCAAGGTATCAAGAACCAATACTAATTGTAAGGAAAATTGTGGAAAAATATATGAGCCAATAGCTTAATGAATAGAAAATTTTAAGATAATTATACTCTCATTTATACATTTTAATTGAAAATAAAGTGAAATCATTTTAATAATTCACATTATAATAACATATAATAACGATAATAATAAGGACGTGAGACATCTCATAACACTAAAAAATATCATTTCACAATGAGGATATAATCATCAACTCAAATCCATATCATCATCTTATCATCACATGTAATCTACCAGAGATGTACCCTCTGACTGAAATTTGAAATCTGCACCTCATGCTAAACACTTTCGCTACGGGCCTTTGGCCCCTTCGTGAACGAAAGCTATCTAAAAAATATGTATCATAAGATCGTATAAAATCATAATGCTGGTTCTAAATCATAAATTAGACTCAAACTGATATCTAAAAATGATAATAATTGATACAACAAGATGAGTAAATACATTAGTCGAATTCAATAAGCTAAAACCATAATATGAAATCAATAAGCTGAACTATAAGCTGGAAAATGTAAACTGAAAGCTAATAATCCACTATATACTAGATAATCACAAAATATACTCAATGTAATAATCTGTTGATGATCTAAAAGCTATAAAATCATATGCACATAAAATGTCTGATCAACATTTCTGTACATGGCTATAGCCCCTCAGTACACAAAGTTGAAATAACATAATCATCCTTACAAACGTTTATAGCCCTTAGTCCATAATAGATACCCTTACACATGGTCGTAGCCCCTCAGTGGATTAAAGTTAATTTTAAACATGACTGTAGCCCCTCAGTGTATAGGAGTCAAATACACGACTCTAGTACACGGCCATAGCCCTTCAGTGCACTAGAGTAAGATAACTACATCATGAATTTTCTGATGGTTTCAAAATAATCATGCTCATTTACTAATTTCTTGAAAATAAAACATTTCAAATAACTAATATGCTTTACTAAAAATTGAGAATCATTTCAATATTCATATTAAGTAAATATGATTATAAGTTTATAAGATAAAAATCTTATTTTCGAAAAAGTAAGTTCTCCACTCATAGATCTATGGATAGAAATCTTGCTAAATTGACGAGCATTTCCAAGCTTTCACGTCACTACCTTAAATAACGATATAATTACTCAAATTAAAACCTTTCATTAAATTAATGCTAATCCACCACTTAATTTCTCAACTTCTATATTCATTCTTGCATCTCTATTTCCACAACTTTTCATCTCTTAAGTTATTTACCAACAAATCACCATACATGATCGAATCCCTTAAAATCACTATACTATTCATATACAACTTTTATTCATAATTTAATTCAATACCTAAACTTCAATATTTATCATATAACTTCATTCAAACCTTTTAACTCTGAAAATCAAAGATTTGATAAGAACAACACTAAAATTTCAGAATATTGAATTTTGGCACCCATTTCTATATGTTGAAAACAGTTACCGAAACAATTGACGGAAATGACACTTTCTGAAAATAATTTCAGAAATAGCACCAGCACAGAATTTTGATCGAAAAGTGCTTATAATAATTGCTTCACAAGGAAATAAACTTCAATCCCTTAAATTTAATGTTTGATATCATATAATCACAAGAAAATTCAAATGATACATCTTTATTTCACAAAGCCATTCAAAATTCTACTTTCATCAACACAAATTTTCAAATATACGTTTTTTTGCTCTATTCCAAATTACAACCTCAAATACATATCAATAACACCTACATCTTGCTTAACTTTAAATTAAAGCAAATTTTCCATAATAATAATAATAATAATAATAATTCAACATACTTATACTTACCTCTCCAAATCAAATGAGAAATTGAAGAAATGGATAACTCAAGCTGCTTCTTCTTCTTCTTCTTTTCCACTATTTTCTTCTCTCTTTCTTCTTTCCTTTCCCTTCTTTCACCTTCTGCTTGTGTCGGAATGGAAAATGGGCGAAAAATGCTAATTATTGGAGCACTAAGTCATAATTTACAAAGGAAGTCCCCCCCATCTTTCATTTGATGTATATATGAGTTATTCAACTTCTAATAATATATAAGTACATCCCCAAATTTTAAATTTAATCCATCTTAAACCCTCATATATTGTCAATCGTAAAATAAACCCTAATAAAATAATTTATTCCACATAAGCCCTTATTTGATTATGACTTTGACTAGTCGAACCTTTGACTTTGAAATAAATCTTGACTTTTGACTTGCAGGAAATGAGATGTAACAATCTTACCTCCTTCAAAAAAATTTCATCCTCGAAATTCAATCAACTAGAATTTGAACACATAAGAGTATGAGGCACACATAATGAATGATTTCTCCTACAACATTTAACTAGACACAGATTCATTCTTTCATATCTTGAATCTTGTTTGGCTTCTTCTGAGTTGAGTTCTCTTTAAATTCACTAGCAATCTTAAAGCATAAGTTAAATCTGATATCCACTAAGCCTTAGAAATAGACAATACATTCTTAAATACCAGATAAACCTATTGTAAATTTCATCATTGAACAATGGGACTCAAGTTTTAAATAGCATCTCAAAGACCAATAAACGATATTCTCAACTTCTCTTTATACCAAATCTTAGAAAAATTCAACTATTTCGCAATTTGAAGTTCAAGATACTACCTTTCATACTCCAAAATTTCATCTTATATCATGATTTGAACTATTCTTTGATCAAATATATAACAATGGTTACATATTAAGACTGAATACCTTTCTTTTGCCAATACTTTGATATCTATATACCCTCCAATATCGTCACCTATCTCTAGGTCTTATATGTCAACTCCGTGAAAATAAATGATTATCCAAGGCTTCTTTAATTAACAAACCATAAAAGATAATCTCTCTTCTGAATTTGTCTTCATGGTATCTGACATTATACTAAAGGAAGTTGCACAATGCAATCTAGTTATATAACACCCTACACTAAGCCAAAAATAGATACTCAAACTCCACCATATAAATAACAATCTATTCTAAATATGATTTATAAATCTATCTCATGAACTGACTATATCATCTACAATGAATCATGTAACTTTGTTGATCTGTTATCAATGATCCAAATACCATTTTGTATCCATTTTGAGTACTTGAAACCCAAATGAAAATATTTCAAAGTAATTATTCCATTCTAATTTGACATAAGCAAAAATTCAATTGTTATTGATTTTCTAAAATTGTAGCTATCCCCAACAACAATTGGAATAAGTCAACATGATGCTCTTTTCCTTTAATTCTATCACCAATGATAACAATATACACAACTTCAATTTCCACCATTTCTAATAAAAAAAATATGCCTTAAACTTTAGTGATAGATAAGTATTGATGTTTCTCGGAATATGATAACATCAATTCCAACTCCAAATCGTGGTTTAATCATACCTCTTCAACAGTATATAATATAATCCATATTTTATCAGTTTACTACAGAACAATTTCTAAACCCAAAATAATTCATTATCATCATCAGCATTAGATACAAGAATAAATATTTCATCATAATATAATTTGATAGCGAAACTTTTTGCATTCCTGGACCCGCACAATTGGTGCTCTTCCTTTCTACAAAAAGGCAAATATAATATTTAATCAACGATAATTCTACTCTCTTATTCTATAAAGAGGCCATTTACTCATTACCATATCATAAGCCTTTTTGTATATTACGTAAAGACCTTTAATTAAAATAATGTAATCTAAAGATACCATTCCACAATTGAGTAAAATTTACATTTAACAATCACCTTAGGCCTGGACTATCCAATCATCCATATATTCCACCGTGAATAGATTTTGATAAAAAATAGAATACTTTAATTGTGAGATCCAAAAATACAATCGAAAATAACCCAAAAATTACATCACTGAAAATTCATTAAATTCATCTTAACGTCAAAATTTAGCTCAACGCTTCCAAACTATATATACTACAACACAATAATCTAACAAATAACCTTGACAATGTTAATTAACATAATACTCCAAATATATCATCACATTGTTTTTCTGTAAACAACCATAACATTTATTTACTTACTATTCTCCATATCATGTTGTAATCATATAACGTCATCATGTACTTATGACCATATCATATGCCCTCTAACATTTAATCATATCAGTTTTCTTAAGGTTACAATTAATAGTCATCATATTTATCACATGGATCTTTCACACATCAATATGCCACTGGTATTTCATATTTTAATTTCTCGGTCTCCATAAATTTCAACTACCTCGTTCTTTACTCTATTCTACTTTTCCTATTCTCTAATTTATATAGCCTCCTTCCATTCCTGAAGCCATACATGCATATATGAAATATGCTAATCGATCTTTTTCCGTTCTTTACTTCAATTGATGCTTCTTTACCGTAGCTAAGAGCGACAACCAATGCATATTTTCTTCGACTGACTTGATTCTTATCTTTTTACCCAATTTACATAAACAAAGATTAATGTACGTATCCAAATAATTATTTTTCTTAAGTAACAATTACCCCATAATAAGTCATCATCGTAAAATTTATTTTATATGTCTTTATTCCTTACAATCCAATACCCTATAAATAATTGAAATAATTGGATTCACCCAAATGTTAATTTCCTCGATGCCTAAGATAAACTACAACATTGTTATCTATCAATCATCAAATCATCATTTGTCTTCACAATTTCTCATCATATAGCATAAGTATACACCATCATGATTCCTATCATCATCTCATATAAGTGGCCACAAATTACCACAAAATGATATCCTTATTTAACTACTATTTCCATCTCATGTATCTACATTGATATCCTTTACTAAAATGACAAGATCTAAACTAATCATCTACTCTAACTAAAGCTTACACATGTAGATCATCTTCGATTTTAAAATCCACTAACTTATAATCAATGAGTTCCATAAAGTTATATCATAGTAAAATTACTCTATTCATAAGATCTCAAAAATAATCCAGCCGAAGAAACAGTAGATCAATTTGACAAACCACAAAAATGTATCTTTACACAATAATCTGGAATGTGACCACAACATCCTCTTATCTCTTTTTTTCTTAATACTCTACATTTGAAACATTTTTCCTTGATCTAATAATTTTTTATCTTATAGCCAACTTTACTGCCCTCACTTTTCTACACAAAAAGAATGGATTAAAAACCAGTTAATCATATACATAATAAGATCATTGCTACAAATATTGATTCATGCATGTACATCCATACTCTATCAAGTAGTAGTCTCCCCAAGAATACTAAAAAAATCAACATCTAATTCTTTAAGATGATCAAGATTCCTTACATGAATTGTCTCCCATAATACCTCAATTATAACATTTGTCAATACCAATTATATTGAACATATACAAGAGTTCATTTGAAACGCCCATAAAACAATTTAATAATCACTCACTATTGATCATATGCCCACTTAATTCAAATACATATGAATAGACAATTTATAAAATCATCAAAACTCTTATTCCAGATTAGTGCTCTATGCAAAATTGCACTCAAATTATGAATACACCGTAATATTATTCCAACTACTAATAACATCACCAACCATCAAATAATTACAACTACCATACTTACATTCTTCTATCATTTAGATTCCATACATCCTAGTAGCAAGAACTTGAGAGCCTGTGATTTCTGCTACCACGACATATGATCATACACACTGAATATGCACGATACACCAATGTAAGAACTATGAAAACTTCCAAAACTTTATAAATCATGCTTTGATACCAACTAACACGACACATCCCGAATCACCCTAGTAGACCCAAAACGTAATGTACGTCGATGGTAGATACTGACCTGATGCCAAGTCTACCACCAAGACTGACTATGAGTTACTACAAAATATGCACAAGAATCACATGCTTATAAAAAATAGAGTGCGATGGGCCCAAACAAATATTTTGTGCTCTACTAAAATGTATGATATCGTGTGGCTATAACTCTGAAATCATCAGGCTCCTCAAGATATCAAGAACCAATACTATCTGTAAGGAAAATTGTGGAAAAATATATGAGCCAATAGCTCAGTGAGTGGAAAATTTTAAGATAATTATACTTTCTCTTTTATATATTTTTATTGAAAATCAAGTGAAAATCATTTAACAATTAACATTATAATAACATATAATAACTATAATAATCAGGACGTGAGACATCTTAAAACACTAAAAAATATCATCTCATAGTCATGATATAATCATCAACTCAAATCCATATCATCATATTATCATATCACATGTAATCCACGAGAAAGGTACATCTGACTGAAATCTGTAATCCACCCCTTGGACTAAACACTTTCGCCACGGGCCTTTGGCTCCTCCATGAAAACAAAAGCTGTCTCAAAAATCTGTATCATAACATCATATAAAAATCATAATGCTGGTACTAAATCATAAATTAGACTTAATCTGATATCTAAAAATGATAATAATTGATACAACAAGATGAGTAAGTACACTAGTCGAATTCAATAAGCTAAAACCATTATCTAAAATCAATAAGCTGAACTATAAGCTGGAAAATGTAAGCAGAAAGCTAAGGGCCGTTCTCTTTACCATTTTCAAATCGTTTTCTGCTTTCGATTTTTCAAAACAGTGAAAACACGTTCTCTTTCCTATTTTCGAAAACGCGTTTTTGAAAACAAGTTAAGAATTTACAAAGAAAATATAAAACGACAAATTTTTCGTTTTGTGTTTTTTCAGTTATAATCAAGCCAAAATTTTCGAAACGCGATTTGAGTGTTTTAAAAATAATATTTTAAAATGTCAAAAAGAACACATTTTCAATAATCTCAAAATGGACACTCAAAACACAAAATAAAAAATTAATTCAAAACTCAAAACACAAAATTGAAATACAAAGAGAACGACCCTTAATAATCCATGATATACTGGATAATCACATCAAAATTAAATATACCCCATGTAATCATCTACCGATGATCTGAAAGTTATAAAGTCATATGCACATAAAATGTCTGATCAACACTTTTGTAGACGGTCGAAGCCCCTCCGTGCACAAAGTGGAAATAACATAATCATCATTATACACGACTGTAGCCCCTTAGTTCATAATAGGTACCCTTACACACAGTCGTAGCCCCTTAGTGGATAAGTGTTATCTTTACACGCGGTTGTAGCCCCTCAGTACACTAGAGTTAGATAACTACATCAGGTATTTTTTGATGGTTTCAAAATAATCATGTTCATTTACTAATTTCTCGAAAATAATAACTAATATGCTTTTCTAAAAATTGGGAATTATTTTAACGTTCATATTAAGTAAACATGATTGTAAGATTATAAGCTAAAAATCTCATTTTTGGAAAAGTAAGTTCTCCACTTAAAAATCTATAGATAGAAATCTTGCTAAATTGACGAGCATTTTCAAGCTTTCACGTCACTACCTGAAATAACGATATAATTACACAAATTAAAACCTGATGTTAAATTAATGGAAATCCACCACTTAGTTTCTCAAGTTCTTTATTCAGTCTTGCATATCTATTTCCACAACTTTTCATTTCTTAAATTATTTACCAACAAATCACCACACATGATTGAATCCCTTAAAATCACTACTTTATTCATATACAACTTCTATACATAATTTAATTCAATACCTAAACTTTCAATATTTATCATATAATTTCATTCAAATCTTTAAAATCTATAAATCAAAAATTTGACAAAAACAACACTAAAATTTCAGAATATTGTATTTGGCACTCGTTTCTGTATGTTGAAAACAGTCACCAAAACAATTGACGGAAATGACACTTTCTGGAAATAATTTCAAAATTAGCACCCGCACAGAATTTTGATCGAAAATTGCTTATAATAATTGCTTCACAAGGAAATCAACTTCAATTCCTTAAATTTAATGTTTGATACCATATAATCACAAGAAAATTCAAATGATACATCATTATTTCACAAAGCCATTCAAAATTTCACTTTCTTCAACACAAATTTTCAAATATACATTTTTTGGCTCTATTCCAAATTACAACCTCAAATATATATAAATGACACGTGCTTCTTGGTTAACTTTAAATTAAAGCAAAATTTTTATAAACTCCATAATAATAATAATAATAATAATAATAATAATTCAACATACTTATACTTACCTCTCCAAATCAAATGAGAAATTGAAGAAATGGATAACCCAAGCTTCTTCTTCTTCTTCTTCTTCTTCTTTTCCTCTCTTTTCTTTTCTCTCTTTCTTCTTTCCTTTCCCTTCTTTCACCGTCTGCGTGTGTGGGAATGGAAAATGGGTCAAAAATGCTAATTATTGGAGCACTAAGTCACAATCTGCAAAGGAAGCTCCCCATCTTTCATTTGATGTATAATTGAGTTATTTAACTTCCAACAATATATAAGTACATCCCCAAATTTAAATTTAATCCATCTTAATCCCTCATATATTGTCAATCGTATAATAAACCCCAATAAAATAATTTATTCCACATAAGCCCTTATTTGCCTATGACTTTGACTAGTCGAACCTTTGACTTTGAAATAAAATCTTGACTTTTGACTTGTAGGAAATGGGGTGTAATAACAAGCTTATGGGTTCATGCAAATTTGCAGAACCAAAGACAGAAACAAAGCACTTGGATCAGTTAAAATGGTAACAAACTCAGTACTATTCTGAGGAGCAGGATTGACAGCAGCCTTGTCTACTTCCATCTAGGTCAGTTCCCTTTGCTGATTCGTTGACAACAGGAACATCCACCTCCTCTTCCAAGAGCGGATTTAAATTCCAACAGGGCCGTTATAGTTCAGAAAATATTCAACAAAATACTTACTTCAAAGAGTTCTACGCAAGGAGACTCACACTTGTTGACTCAACCAAAATAATACCATGCAGATTTAGGCGTACTTTGACTTCAATTTTGCCTGTTAACCTTTTGTGGATTATGGATTGGAAGTGTCCAATGTGTACCTCGGATAGGAAAATACAAAATAGAAAGTTTTTCAAACGAACGACAATTTAATCAGCGACATATCTGACTGAAACGCACAAATAAATTACCGTGTAAGTGCTGATGTTTACTGGTGCCTTCAATTCACTTTCATCAGCATATTGAACATCAACCATGAAAGTGCCAAATCTGTAGAATGTCAGAGCTTTCACACTTGGCATTGGATTACCCTTAGGGAATACAACGGCTCTCTGCTGATTATCCACAGCTCCATTATGAGTATCTGAAGCGGATCCTTTTGATGACAAAGCAATGAGGATGGGAAGCTCTCATTGACCTTCAAATCAAAAGGTTGATCGAATCATTCTACAGATCTCATTGAGTATTTTATTTCCAGTAATGGGTTTTACAGAGAGTTTTTTAAGGTAATGTAAATTTAACCATAGCACTTGACGACATACTAACATTACCTGCCATAATACTCCTTAAGAATTATATTCGCTGTGCTCAAGTAAAGAGTCCATTTTTTTTACAAATTCCATTGCCATTGATGGTTCTATAAATGCTCGAATAGACTGACAAATTTTCCCAAAAATCCAGATGATGAGATAAAGACTATGAAAGTGCCATAATAAAAGATTCAATATGCAGGTGAGCCGTGTAAAGACAAACCTGATCAACATCATACATGGTAAGGGCAACCCCAAGTCCTTTAAAGTCATGAAATCCAGTTCCATGGGTCCTTCCCCATTTTCTGGCACTGGGATTGAACAGAAGAAACATGTAAGGAATGGTTTGTCCAAAAGACGCAGCTTCTGGCAAATTTACTTACAACTACTACAACAAAGTGAACTGACCAATGACCATTCTAATCTTTCCATGTCCTTTTATGATTGAATCAGTGGCACGGTATTGATTGCCAAAGGCATGTCTGCCAATACAAATGGGTCTATTCCAGCCAGCAGAAAAAGGATCAAAGTAAATAAATGGTAATTCCATATATTTTAAATATATGCAGAGAGGGGGAAGCAGTAGTACCAGGAACATTTCTGGGAATGTTGCTGCACAAGATTGGCTCATGGAAAACGGTTCCTAGATAAAAAAATATTGAGAACATTTGTAATAAAATATAGACATTATCGCACAGTTACGCTTAGCAATGAGATAACAGGGCACTCAGTTTATTACACAGACCATTTAATATGTTTCTGATTGTACCATTGGGACTTCTCCACATAGCTTTTAGGCCATGCCTGAGAATAGTTCAATTGAATGCCAAAATCATGCTTGATTTCACTTGCAATATCCTTTGCCTTGTAATTTGGAGACGCTTTCAATATGTCCTTTATGATATATCCTATCCATTACCTAGTTGCCCTATATCCTGCTTTTATGGTAGCTTTATTTTCTTAATACATATTATTTGGGTGGTAGCCAACCTTGAAGCATATATGTGCCATGGACAGCCTTCCGTTTTGCACTTGGAAATTACGCGATGGTTTTCATTTTTCTTATATCTACAAGCAAATCCAAAGGCAATTGAGTATTTATGCAGCTGTTGATGGAATTCAGTGAAACTAATAAAATCTTTGGTCCACCCCCAGTGATGATGTTCCCCCATTTGGGTAGCTGCTCGCCGATGCTTATCTTCATTGCTAAATGTAGACATGACCAGTGGTGAAGTTTCAATAGGCTCATTCAAAATAATTGCATCATCTTGCATAATATCCATAGGGTCATTAGAAGAAATCACTGCCGTTGATGCAGTTGTTCTGCATAACCTGCTTAATAATGCAGATAGAAGTTTGTAAAGCTTTCAATTTATGTTCCCTTTCGTATCACAATTGCAAACTCAATTTGTTCATGATCTGATGGCACAAAACAAAAGCACGTTACTGGAAGGAAGACCTTTAGATTATTTTTTGATTTTGATTTTTATTTCTTCCCTTCATATGAAGCCAGTGAACTCTACATATTAAATTACATATGTAGAAATCATAAATCAGAGAGAAGCTGAGAATAAATGGAAATTTATCCAGTAAACCAGTGACCTAAGACTATTTACAAGGAAAACTGACTGCACGGTATTCAATAAAGTCATTGACACAACTTAGCTTCAAGTTCATTTATTTAATAAACCATTAATCATGTATAGGGATATAAGATGACAGGAACAACACTTAAACATAATATTCACAAAAGTAGGATAAGAACAGTGCAAGTACCTAATGGGAAGTTATCTCCCATGTCACTTTGTGGTGATCCTGTTAAGCCTCACCTTTGCCTAACATCTATTTCCTGTGAATAGAGGCACTCAAAATTTGTTAAGCAATCAACATCATGAAAAGCATTGTGTAAAGGCTTCCATTAATTGAGCTAATAAATAAATCCCACATATTGTCTAGCTAACTTTAGGTGGAAAATGCAATATTTACTTTAAATCACAGTATCAAGTAATATAACTTACTATTTTATTGATATAGAGATTTATCTCCTATTGATTATATTTAGTTCAGCTGTTGTGCTATTGGATCATGCCTCAAGCCAAGTCCAAATGCCAATCAACGGATATAGTAATGAAATAAGTACATGCTTTCACTAAAATTCTTAAAACTGCTCATTAGTGGCAGTTGCACCTTTTTTGAAATAACAGTTATAGAAGACAAACAGAATTGAACGTAACAACATTTATAGAACGAACAAGCAGATTTTAAGAATTTTTGAAGGTACCAGTTTTGCTCTTGAGGTAACAAATCCATTGACAGAAGCACCATTCTCAGATTCTTCACTACATGATGGAGACTTTACATCGTCATTCTCAGACTCTTCACTACATGATGGAGGCTTTACATTTTTAAATATTGAAAGGATAGTTTGGGGTGGTTGATCCGGTATTGGGAGCTATTATTATTAAGATATGAGTTGATTTCGTGCATATTGAATATTTGTGTGGAATGTTTTTGTTTTAACAAGTAGAACATATGTGGTAACTATCTACTAGAAATTTTGCTTTCAACTAGTTATACAAAAATAAAAAATGAAAGGCATCGCACTGATTTTGGAAGTAGAAAAAAAGTTACCTATATTGTTGTATAAAGCTAATCTTGAATAATGCTTAAAAGACGATATGCCTACAATATAGAGTGAAACTACATTTGAAAATCAAAGAAAAAATCCCAAAATTAAAAGAAGGGACACAATAAATGAAAAGAAAACACAATTAAGTGTGTTAAGGCAGTGACAAAACAATTATAGGCATTGTTTATGTCCGGCTAAATTTTGGATACTTAATTCTGAATTTAGGCTTCTAGTGAGGAATATTATCCTAGTTGAAGGTTGATGCCTAGTCTAAATTTCAAAAAACAATTATTGGGATTATAATCCTAGATTTGAACGCCTCAACCTCATAATCCCCACTATCTCAATATGTGCATCCCAATAATTCTGAAAATCACTATCTCAATATGTGCATCCCATGAGAGATAAGTAAAATATTTGACGATTAATGATAGGAAAATAACTGCTCATGATTTTTAGATCGACGATGCACAAACAGGCATTGGTTGAGCATTAAATAAGTAAAGAATTAGTTTTATTTACATTGCTTATGAATTTTTTTTGTGAATTGTCAAATGATTTCAAATGCATAATCAGTTGGCATGGTTATCTAATGCTTTTATATTTTTATTTGCATGTGTGCTTAGTAGGTAGTCTTGTTTAGGACGAACATAATTTTAAGTTTGAGGGTATTTAATAGGTGTATTTTATGCGTTTATTTGATCTTCGATTTTTTTATACATTTATTACTATATTGAGTGAATATCTATTTAATTTAGGTTAAATTATGTTAATTATTGGTAAAATATGAATTTGACAAATTTTGAAACTGTACAAGATTGAGGAATTGGGAACAAAAATAATCAAAATGTGAAGATGAGGACCTAAATGCAAATAATGAGGATTAGGATTGCACAATAGCTTAATGCAGAGGACCAAATTGCACTTGAATACAAGAAATTTCAGCTTTTGTTGGATTTCTAATTAAACTCAAACTTCACACGAGGGATGATTTATGCCTTCTTTTTAGAGTTCTTATAGATTTGAATCGTTCCTTCTATGGAACACGTTACATTAGAGAGAGAAAAACATATTAACATCAAGATTAAAGGGCATAAATTTAGGGTTTGAAAATTTTTGGGATTTTGGTGCAAAATTCAATTCTTTTTATTATCTAGATTTCAAGATGGTTTAGAACTCTATACTTTTTTGTTATTTTTCTTTCATTAATATGAGCAGCTAGATCATTAATTATGACAAACAATATAATATATGTGTGATCTTTTTATTTAATTTTCAAGATTCTAGTAGTTAAAAATTTATAAATGTATATTTTATCTATGATATTTCATTCTTTGAATTAGTTGGCTAATAATTCAATGATCTTGGGAATCAATAACGATTGGAGAGGTAAATTATAGGTTTAAGGAATTTAATTAAGGTGCACTGGAATTCATATAGAGATATAGAATTGACTTATTTAAATATAATTAATTTGAATTTGAGACGGGTGAATTGAATAAGTTATGAAAGTTCAACTAAACACTATAATAGTAATAATAAATCTTGATGAGTGAATATAAGGGGATCCATGGTTGAAATTGTAACTCCTAACATCTACATTCATACTTTCAAACTCGAATTTGATAAATTATGCACTGTAGATAGATTTAGTTAAATTAAAATAATTTAGATAACTAATCGGACTTCTCTATTTTTCTTCAACAGGGTTAGAAATAGTAAACTAAAAATTAAATAATAGTCATTGTGAGAACAATAATTCGGACTCATAGGTCCACTATATTACTTATTTGATATCGTACACTTACGACTAGAAAAATGCTACAATAGGCTGCCCAATAAAAGCATTACAAAAGTCTGTGAACTCTACATCACAAGGACTCCTTGGATATCTATTTTCTTTTGACAAGTTAAACACATTGGATGATACTAAATTGAAAGCATGTTGTGAGCATCTTGACATTGTTCTAAAACATATAAATTTCTAGGATCTTGATGTTAAAAGTTTGCTTCAAAAGTTAAAAAAATTTGCGAAATCTTTTACCAAAAGAAATAAAGACAGTTTTTGATTTATTAACTTATTTGAAATATAAAAAAAATAAGAAAAAAATAAAGACAACTTTTGATATATTGACTTATTTGAAAATATTGGATCGTTTTTCGAATATGTTTTTTGATTATAGAATATTACTGACAATTATATTTTATTGAAATGATTCGATCGCTTTTCGAATACATTTACTGCTTATAGGGTATGTCGAAATTTTTTTTTTCAAAATTTAAGTTATAAAAAATTTATTTACAATCAATATGCCGTAAGAACAATTGAATGACCTATCTTTGATATCTATTGGACAAGATTTACTAGAAACGAAAGTTTAACTAGTTAGTTTGCTTCTAGAAATACAAGAAGAAATATCTTTTACATGATTTATTGTATTTCAAAGTTTACACATTGTATTTAATGTTTCTGATTTCAAGATTTTCTCATATGGAATTGCATGAAAAGTTTAGGAGTTTGGATGTTTCTTTGTTGATGACAAGAATTTTGATGAAATTTGGGATGTATTTTTGAACTTTATTTGTACTTTTCTTATTTACGACATTTAAAAAAAATAAACAGTATTTAAATATCATAATTGTGCGATGATATAATATTATTGAAATGTATTTTTTTAATTTATGCAAGAGACACCATTTTAAAATGTTGCACATGACATTCAAAATTTTAGGGCCGGCTCCAAATGGAATAACTGCTACCATCTCATCCAAAATACCTAGGCGCTTCTCGTGTGGTGACAAGGTGTTAAAGAGATGCCTGATTGACTATTGCTCACTTATTTCATGTCCCGCACTTGAAGACTTTCTCCAAGAACACTTCGGACGTGTTCTTTCCATCGAAGAGAAGAGTTAGGTTCAAATTTCAGGCAAGCACATATCATGGCCTTCCTCGCGCTGACCGCATTTCTTCTTCTTCTTGCCAGTTGGTTTCTTCTAATTATCTGTTACCCACGATTATAACAACCCAAATACATTATTTTAGAAGACTAAAATAGGTTCCACTTCATTGCTTTATCTCACACTAAATAACTAAATATTTCCATTATTTCAAAATAAATAATAGTTGGAAACATGATTTTAACAATGATAATCGTTGGACATAAAAAATTTCTTACCCTTGTGCACCTGGGTCTAGAATGTAGTCAATTGAGGGCTGTTGAATAATAAGGTGAAATTAATTCTTTTACCTTACTTCAAAATTTCCATGCACATGTTTCATAATGGCCTATACATATGCTACTATATGTAATCATTCAAGTTACAATATACTTATGAAATCAATAGAAAGAGAAAGGAAAGAATTATTATTATTATTTTTATATTTTTTGTGTATGGTACTTGACAGTTAAGTTTACCGAAAAGTTTAAACCCTAACTGTAACACCCAAAATCTTAAGGATTTGGATTAGTTATAAAAGCGTGCTTTTTAGATCTTTGAAAATTGGTTAAATTATTTTTTTCTTATTTATTTTTATGGATTACCCTTACGTTCAAGTACAAATTATCTTCGGTCCGTTAAAGAAAAAGGGATGGATGGATACAAATGTTAGCGTCCAGGATTCAAAATTTTATGTAGAATTTTCTAAACTCATTCAAGTACAATATACTCAAATGTAGAATTTTCCAAACACTTAGGCATGCATTTGGACACTCAATGACATGCTAAAAGCAGTTCTCGAGTGCACTGAGCACTACACACACAAATATTGGCATAAATTACCCTATTGACATCTCAATGTGTCAAGGAACGCGACTTTACTTAAGTTCCTTGATGCACACATTGTAAATATTTTAAT
>CAIGRP010127399.1:0-21488 GCA_903798385.1 Fraxinus cuspidata | reverse complement strand
CATAAGATTGACTTGTTTATCTTTAAACCAATCTCGAACAAGTTATTTTGCATAGTTAAAAATAAGTTCAGTTTGATTAACTTTGTTATTTGCATGTTACTTCATTTATCAATCATTTATTAGCTTAACTCCTTTATCTAATAAGAAAAGCTTGGACAAGCCATGGATGAGCCAATCTCAAGTAAAATTCATGTGGCTCAGTCATATACAACCCTAGACACATATCATAAACAAATTTAATCAAGCGAATGAAAAATGCTATAGATGAAACCAAATTCAAACCCAGTGGTACATCGGGAATGAAACATAAATAAATAAATAATAATAGAAAAAGAAAATAGAGTTCACCTCAAATGCAGCATTGAAATTAAGATCTGCCCATACAATAACAAACTTTTAGCAAATAAAANATCGGGAATGAAACATAAATAAATAAATAATAATAGAAAAAGAAAATAGAGTTCACCTCAAATGCAGCATTGAAATTAAGATCTGCCCATACAATAACAAACTTTTAGCAAATAAAAGATTATTCAAATATACTTTTCATAATGATAAAATTATTTTTTAAGTCAACAAAGAAGGTTGAGTGATGGACAGTAAAAAAAATAAAGATGAAAAAATGTCTGTAAATCGACGTTTGTTTAGCCGAATAGTTAGCATCCCCCCTCCCCTCCTGCCTCCCCATCATTATATTCGACAACTAGCTACCAAAAAGAAATTTGATTTTCTGAGTCAGTCATAACATATACATCAAAAGTTGTATAGACTATGAAGTCCAATGCCGCCAACTGCAATAGGAATTCAGCTTATAAACTATTCATCAAACCCCTCATGCCACTATCTAGAATCAGCTAATCATTTACATTACGAATAATAACTGCAAAAATCAATGTAGAAGGTAAGAAACTTGAGTTGGGTAAGCATAAGTTACATTTTTGTCTCCTCACAAGAACAGAATTTGTGGACTTACCGATTGGTATTAATGAGGAGAGTGGTGCTTTTATTTTTAGAACACATCCTTATATTTTTTTAATCAAATACATAGAAGAGAAGATCAAGCAATAATATTTCTCAACACATAGCAAAGACATTGATCTAATAACAAGAATCATTAATTCAATGAGCAAGCAATATATATTGATTCCATTTAATACCATTTACAAAACTCGTAGTAATATATGACATACTTAAAAAAAAATATATATATATATATTAACATAATAACCCCTTTAATTACATAGAGTAAAATTATATCTTATTTGTAAGTTTAATGTCACAAAATGCTCTCCTAAAACTCATGAGAAAATATAATACATTCATCCTTTGTGGATATTAGCATTCATCGGAGAAAGTTATCTTGGATATCAAGAAGTAAATTGTATCAACTTATCAATGTCACAAATGCAACATAATTCTGATAAAAATGGCAAGGTTGTATTTGGAATGACCTCAATATATTAAACTTTAGACAAATTCTTCCTGGAAAAAAAAAAAGCTTCCCCTCGAGGAAAATGAGTAATTCTCTTGTAATACAACATATATTTCAATTAACTTAGGGATCCACAATATGATATTGTCCCTAAATTAAAACCATACAAAATCTGTCACATTGGTCAAGGATGCACGTGTAGAAAAAGTGGAAGAAAATTAAATATTTATGAGTACCTAATGTATTAACTTTCAACGTTGTGATGACTCCTTCTGCAAAGTAAAACAATTCCCCATGCTTCACCTGATCAATAGATTGTCAGCTACTTAACCAAGCATAAGATTTCGAATGGTACTAAAGGAAACTCCAAGATTGCATGTCCTGGGATAAAAAAATAAATGAAGGGTAATTGATATTTTATATGGCCGGAAAAAAATAATAAAAGTTAATGAAATGATTGCTATCAAAAAGTCAAAAGATTGATCATACAATAATTTATTTACAAGAAAAATACACGTGAAAGTTGAAGATCAAAGATATGCACACATCTTACAAATTCTTCCAAACCATCGAGAAGTAGAGAAATATTACAAAGGACTTGATCATTTTACCACGAATTCCAAAAAAAAGCACAATCCAAGTTGATAATATTCTAATTTCTCGATTTAGTTGCATTCCGATCTTTCATTTTCTTTATTCAAATATAATAACTAAACATACTAAAGTTCTAATTTCTATAACTAGTTTTTGAGCTTGCAACATACACCAAAATGAAATCAATATTCCATTTGAACATCCAAACAAAAGGTTCAAAAAGACAAACACATAGCCCCAAAACCCCATGCTTCTATTACATCATTTTCTCATCACTGGTGGACTTAAATAACATGCTGAATGAAGATTTAAAAACGCACATCTGATTTCAGCAACTGTAGAGTTTTTGGATTTTAAGAAAAGAAGAAGTGAACACGACAGCGTCGATTGAAATTTGAGAGACATGGTTCCAATCATATAAAGAAATGAAAAAGTTCCAAAAAAAAATTGTTCACCAAAGGAAATACAGGATGACTGAATCGTAGAGAAGAACAAACGATGAAAATAATCTGTGATTTTGTTACCTATGATTTGATTTCAAATGGGCAGTAAGAACAACGATGGAGAGAAAGTGAATACACACGGAATTATCAACTCTATACATTTTGTTATTCATAAAGTCAAGACAAGAAAATTTATTTTTCAAGTTCTTAGCAAAATTCAGATTTTTAATTAAGATAATATGTTTAAGTGCAGTGGTTAAATTTTTATTCTCCATGATGTCTATATATCGATTTCATTTAATGCCTGAAAACCGCAAAATCGATTTCTACGTTAAATCTTTTGAAATATACCGTTAGGTCCAATTATATTAAATCCTTCGGGTGTGGGAATTCTAAAATAATTCTTTGAGTTATATGTTATCGCTATCTATTGCTTTAAATCTAAAAATGTGGGATATAAAAATGTTTCATTTATATATATGTTATGTTGAATATAAATTTGTACATATTTTACTGAGTGTTTCATTCAAAATATTCACTCTTACAAAATTTCATATTAGAATGGATTATGTGGACGCGTGGAAGATTGGACGAGTGGATGCTAATGAGTTGCCAAGTAAAAATGATTTTAAACACTTTCATGACTAAATTTTTATTTAGTAAATTTTAAGTTTATTACCTGGATATTAGTTAGGAGTTTTATAATTTATGTTTTATTTGAATTTCGTTTAACTGGACATTTGAATGATGTTATTTAAATATTATGTGACTTTTTCTTTAAATTGGCTGAGCGTAATTTTTTACTCCCCTTTTTGTTACAATGAAAACTTTATTTTTTTTTTCAAATAAAAAAAGGGAGAATTCATACAAGCAGGCTATTTTTCCATTTAAAAAATGTATAATAAATCAATAAGAAATTTGGTAACACTTCGAATTATTAAAATTTAAAAATTTGGGGCGTTACATGAAAGTGTATATATGTCGTGGGCTCGACATTTTTCATTCTTCAATTTCAATTAAAGTTAATTAATTAGTTAGTTATGATGATCTTCAAAATGAGAACTAGTCAACTCCAATTGATTCTCGATTCTCGATACTTGATTTAGTTGCTAAGCAAAAAGTGAAGTAAGAGACCATGCAAGGTCCACAGTCCTCATAGCCCCTTCACATGTGCTCTCAGAGGCTATTGAACGAAACCCTTGGGCACCTCATCGAAATATTATTTCTGAGACGATGTGTCACCTCCCTATATAGTGCATCCCTAGGCGATTGACGTCTTTTGTTATAGATATCCTCTACAGACCTCATCTAGGTTAAGACGTGTCGTACATCGAAATATTTGGAGGGTGTTTGGTGGAAATTAAAATTAGATTTTTAGTAGATTTTGATAGAAATTTTTGAAATGTGTGGTTGAAAAGTTGTGAGACCTATGAAAGATGTGATTGATATTAATTGTTTGACTTTGACTTGGATTAAAATCAGATTTTAATCCGAACCAAACAAGAGCTTGATAATTCTGCAGCATTGTAGTGTAGTCAACATTCAGTCCATGCAAGCTATGACAATCACAAGTCTAGGGTGGTTGCTTTTCAGCTTATGACAATTAGGGACAGTTTCAATTACACTTGACCAATTAACTATTCATACGAGGTCACGTATCAAGCATCAAATAGATATTAATGCAATTCTCTTGGTATGGATACTCAGATACATAGTGACTTCCAGAGGTAATATGATTTTGAATACAAGATTACTCTCAATCTCAATAATATTGTTTTACAACTCGACACTTATATTTTAGTCCATTATGTCTCTCTCACACTTAAATATCTTCAGCTGTTTGACTTGATATCAGAATGTCTGCAATCGTCGCATTGCCTGCATGAGCTACGATCATGTGCAACATAAATTGATGTCTAAGTGTGCAAGTAAAATACACGTAGACGGAAGAGAATTTGAGATCTATTATAGTTTAATTTATATTAATTAAATAAAGTCAACAATATTCTCAATTATTATTAGGTTAAAGCTATTATATATTTATTTAGATTAATTAAATATTTAATTATTAATTATGCACATTTTTTGTTGCCTAGTATATGGTACGTAAAGATCAAACTAAAAAACACTTTTTTTTTTCTATTTTTCTTGAAACATGAAAATAACCGAACAAGAACTAATTAATTATCCACTTCAATTCCATCAACCCTTTGGAATACAGTTCTAATGTATAAAAATAAAGCATGCAAGTGATTATAGTGCTCTTAAGATGTTCTAATTCCTTTATTCGTACAATGTTTGAGTTTTCACGACAAAGTTGACGAGATTCTCGACCATAGAACAATATTTTGTGCACAAAAATAATAATTGAATCGATATCACATAACTAAAAGTAAATTATAAAATATATATTATATGAATTCACCGACAGTCGTTATCATACAATTAAGTGAAAAACGTGTTGAATGAAATCAAATTACAATTGTCTTGATTACTTTTAATATTTTTCATGCCTAACCGATGAGAAATAATATTATATAATTAGCATCTTCCAGAGAAAATTCTGGTAAATCTCCTTTTATTTTATTATTTATCCCGTTTATCTACACTTTGTGATACCCGGAATAAGTGGTGCTTTCTAGCGTCTAGCCTCGTCATTTCGAGAAATTACGTTGAGCCCATTTTCCACCGACTGACGCAGACACGTGTCAGCACACAGCCCAAAAGTTATAGGAATCAATATTTGTAAGATAAATAGAAGGATTATTACATAATTAGTCCCCAATTAATTACTCTAGTAACAAATTTGTAACCTTTTTAAGATATGCAAGTTGATTCGAGTTAAAATATGCGATACCAAATCTTATTTTAAAATATTTTTGATACACTGACGAATCAACCGTTCTTATCAATGGAAAAACTTCAAAACGTAACTTGTAGAAATATCAGACTACATAGTATTGTCTTCTCATTTGCAAAGCAAAGAGGTGATCGATATATTGGTGACTTTGGTGTGTCAAAATTCCATTGCAAAGACGGTCAAAAGACACCAAGCTTGAGACGACTTAGTTGATGACTTGATTCTCAATCTCTCTTGAGTGAGTCCTCAACGATAGAAAATATCGAAATTCATTGATTTCATATGATCCTTGTAAGATTATGGACATTTTTTTTATGTAGGTTTTTTAGAATATAATAGATTTTATGATTTTTTTGGAGAATGTATAGTTAAATGTATGAAAATAAATATTTTTTTGTGAAAATGTATGGTTGAAAATGAGTGTAAAAAAAGAATGTTAAAAATTTTGTATTAAACATGGATTATATCTCACTTTCAATTTTTTAACACCGATTCAAGTTTAAAAATAAAACCTAACTTCACAAAAATTAGGCACGTGAAGGTCACGTGACGCTTTTTCATTGTCAGTGATTAAATTTTCAATTGTAAAGAGGACTGACTTGCTCATATTATAAAAAGCAAACACCAACTTCTTATTCGGATGGTAGGTTGAGAACCAAAAGTGTAATGTTCCGATAAATGTTTTACGTTCCCACTACTGTAACCTCGTCTCACCGCTATATATACACCATAGCATGAAGTGAAATTACAACCCCATAGCCCTCCAGTCTATCAGAAACATATCTTTTTCCTATAATATATTCTTAAGAATCACCCTCTTTAATCTTTTCACAGAATCTAATCTGAATTTTGTAAAATCTTGTTTTAACTAATTCATCTTCAGGAAAAAAAAACTCAATTATGGCTCCTGATAGTGTTGCAAAATCAGCTGGTTATATTCAGCCAACTTCTTTCTCCGGAAGGGCCTTTGTAACATTCTTGGCTGGAAACGGTGACTACGTTAAGGGTGTTGTAGGTTTAGCCAAGGGGTTAAGAAAGGTGAAAACTGCGTATCCTCTTATCGTGGCGGCGCTGCCGGACGTCCCGATGGAGCACCGCCGCATACTAGAGGATCAAGGCTGCATAGTTAGGGAGATTGAGCCTGTTTACCCACCTGAGAACCAAACCCAGTTTGCCATGGCGTATTATGTCATCAACTACTCCAAGCTTCGTATATGGGAGGTATATATATGTTCCAGATTTACTTCGTCTTCTGTTGAGGAAGACTACGTGCATGTTTGATGGGTATAAGATATTTGTTTTATGTTGCAGTTTGTGGAGTACAGTAAAATGATATACTTGGATGGAGATATTCAAGTGCATGATAACATTGACAACCTATTTGACCTGCCTGGTGGCCATCTCTATGCTGTAATGGATTGTTTCTGTGAGAAAACATGGAGTCACACACCTCAGTACAAGATTGGGTACTGCCAACAGTGCCCGGAAAAAGTCAAGTGGCCGGCGAAGATGGGTCCTCCACCTTCCTTTTACTTCAATGCCGGGATGTTTCTTTTTGAACCAAGTCTAGCAACATATGAAGACCTCTTGAAGAGAGTTAAGGTCACGCCTCCCACTCCTTTTGCTGAACAGGTGTTAAAATTTAACATCAATAAATTTTTATTTGTTTATTTATTTCGAAACTCATTTTTGACCACACGACTCAAGGAATCTACAATTTTTATCAAAAAAAGTTCAAATTTTTGTTATGTTATGTCCAGTTTCTGCATGTTTAGAATTAGAGGACTAACGAGAAAATGGTGATTTATAATTTTTGGCAGGATTTCTTGAACTTGTACTTTAGGGATATATACAAGCCGATTCCTAATGTGCACAACCTTGTTCTTGCAATGTTATGGCGTCACCCTGAGAATGTTGAGCTTGAAAAAGTGAAGGTTGTGCACTACTGTGCAGCGGTAAGTTTTATACTACTTGGTATATAATGTTCCTCTGGAAAATAGGGTATATCATAAATATTATCTTCAATATGCACATGTATTGTTGTTTTGATGGATTCATGCTGGTAAAACATTGGCCTTAATTTATGTTAATAGGGTTCAAAGCCTTGGAGATACACAGGAAAAGAAGAGAACATGCAAAGAAAGGACATAAAGATGCTGGTAACGAAGTGGTGGGATATTTACGACGACGAGTCATTGAACTACAAGAAACCGGAGCTGGTGGTTTCCGATGGAACTCATTTGGAGGCGGTGGCTTTGCAGCCACTGGTTGCAGCAGCACTGACGGAGGCGAAGGCATCAACCGTGCAATATGTGGCAGCCCCATCTGCTGCTTAATATAACATAGTAGGAGTTTCCTCAACTCTAGTAAGTGGAGAAGTTGAGGGGTGATGGGAGAGGGGCTTAGTTGTTGATGTTATGGGCTTCATTCTAGTGCAAATTGTGTGTACTGCGTGTTTACTGATTTCACGTTGGATTGAAATATATATATTATTATGCTTTCTTCTTCATATTCCTTTAACAAATGTTTCTGTCATTTTGTTCATCTAGCTCTCCTTTCCCCTGATTTGAGAAGGAATTAGTATATTATGCTTTGCGCTGGTAAAGGATTCTATCCTTCCTATTCTTGTGATATCAATGGGCCCATTTGGATTTGGCTCTCTTTCAAACAATGCAATTTGCAAAACAAATTAATAAAGAAAATGGCATTGACTAATACCCCATCATTTCTTTAATTTATTCTCAATCACTACCACCAAGACTTGAAATCACCCGGTTGTAATATTGCACCACATAAATCGGCCATGTATATAACCAATTAAAAAATTCCTTCAGTTCGTAAATCGACCTAAATCCGGCAGATATTCAACAGCTTATGCAGAAGTGCATGAGCAAAGGTATCACGCCGATTGATTATCCTGAGAAGTAACAATATATGTCCTGTTTCAAGTTGGCAGAAAGGGAAGTGATCCCTTACAGAACGTGATTACCGAATAATAGGAAAAAGATTTCAGTTGTGAATATGTAACAGCAGGGGAATGATGCTAAAGAAACGACAAAAAACTACGAATTATTCCAAAGTACAAGAATCAGATTCCAACGTTCGCAAAAGTAACCAAGTTTAATGACAAAGAAAAAGAAAAAAATGCAAAAGTCCAAAGCAACAAAGAAAGGAAAGCTTCTTCCAGCACTGATACTAATACTGAACCTCAGATATAGCAATCTAAGCCTGCGAATTACAATTAGTATAAACATCAGGAGCGCCCAAAAGAATTATAAATGCAAGCAAAAGATCCAAATGCAATTTAAGCATCTGCAAGTCGCACCTTGTTTGCAATGTTGTTAGAGAGCCAGTCCAACCCCTCGTACAGACCTTCACCAGAAGTGGCACATGTGCTCTGAATGTACCTGCATTTTGAAAAGCATGAGTAAACATTGAAATGCATAATTTAGAAAAGGCCCAACTAGTTTTAGTTACCAGTGACGTTGGCGGAGAGAATGAAGGCCAAGCTTGTCAGTTATTTCAGCAGCATTCATTGCATTTGGGAGATCTTGCTTGTTTGCAAATACTAGCAGAACTGCATCTCTTAACTCGTCCTGATAGAAAGCACCGCCCGATTTGTTGGGAAAAGAGAGAATAAAATGAATAAAATGCTACATCTTATGCAACACAAGGAGAAGATAGATGTTCAAAAATCAAGTTACACATCATCTTACGTTCTATATTTAAAATTCTATATTTCGTTGTATTCTTAACCATAGTATTTCAGGTATCAAGAGCCGGGGTTCTGTTACCTCATTCAACATCCTGTGCAGCTCATCCCTTGCTTCAACAACACGATCTCGGTCATTGCTATCAACCACAAAGATTAGTCCTTGAGTGTTTTGGAAATAATGTCTCCACAGTGGACGGATCTGCACAAATTGTTGTAAAGAATTAATGCTGTGAATGATACTGCATTATAGAAATTTGTCGTTCAAATTTAAACGAATATAAATGTGACAGCTGACTTCTTTTCTGACCAAGCGAGTACCAGCACGGACATGGCACTCATATGCCTCACGGTATTCTTTATTCACAGAGGACTAATGAAAGTCAGAAATTAAAGCTTCTGTCATGCACCTGACCGCCTGACAGTTCAATACTACTGTGTTTATGAAATATCTAAGCCCATGTTTGGTGCCTTTATTTATAAAAAAAAAAAAACTATGTTTTGAATAGTATTTTTTGGACTTATTTTCTGAACAAACGAGTACCAGCAGAGACATGGCACTCATTATGTTTACAAAGGATATGCCTCAGAGTATTCTTTATTCACAGAGGACTAATGAAAGTCAGAAATTAGAGCTTCTGTTATGCACCTGACCGCCTGACAGTTCAATACTATTGTGTATGAAATATCTACGCCCATGTTTGGTGGCCTTCATTTAAAAAAAAAATGTTTTGAATAGTATTTTTTAGAGAATGCGTGGTTAAAAAGTAGAGAAAAATTTTGAGTTTACATGTAGAATATTTTATAGTGTGAATGTATTGTTGAAAACGAATATGAGAAATAAATTAAAGTAAATTAAACTCCTTTTTTATTTCCATTCTTTTCAAAAAAAAATTCTACATAATCATTTTCAACCAAACATTCACACATAAAATATTCTACACGTAAACATAAAACATTTTCCTATTTTTTTACTACACATTCTCTTAAAACACTATTCAAAACTCTTTTTTTTCCTAAAATAAAGAATGACGGGCTAAATGGAATCAATCTCACATTTAGCCTCTATTTGTCTTCCATTAAAAAGCTAATTCTTTTTTTGAAAATGAGTTTCGGAGCAGTGTTTTTTTTGGAGAATATGCGTTTGAAAAATAGGAAAAAAATTGGATTTACATGCAATATATTTTATTGTATAAATATATAGTTAAAAATGAGTACGAGAAAAAAAAAACGGTTTTGATGTTCTTATTCTCATTGGTGAATGGAGTAATCACACTTCCGAATCATCATTTCAGATAATACATCATCTTAAATTTATTACAATTTTTATTCTATAAAAAGAAGCAATTATTGCCGACAAAGGCATAGACCAATAGGACAGGTTATTGGGGATCTAGTCCACTTTTCCACCATTGGACTTCTAAATAATTTCTAAGTGGTAACCTTGTTACTGCTTTAATTAACTTCAGTAGCTGCATGTACTCTCTTTTACTTGGTTCAAGTAAAAAGAAGGTACACAAAAAATCGACATATAAGTTATCTGCTTTTGAAAGAGCATGAATTTACAGCACTCTCCTTCCGAGGTCATATTGAGGATAAGAATGAATCCATCTAAAAAATCATGTCACTTCATACAATTGAGGGGGAGGGGAAGAAAAAGAAAAACCATAAATGAATACCTTATCCTGGCCCCCGACATCCCAAACTGTAAAGCTAATGTTCTTGTATTCCACAGTCTCCACATTAAATCCTGACCAAATAATATGTTAAACGTCCTTGACAATAAACTGGATAAATAATTCGAAAGGAAAATAAAAGAAAGAACAAAGAATGAAACCATACGCATCCAGATTTTATGAAAGCCATAAGCTCTAGAGACTTATATTCTTCAATGATAAGTTACTACCATCCGCAATTTAAAAAGAAAGAAAGAAAGAAAGAAAAGAAGACAGATATAGTAGTAAAGTAAAATATCCTTTTTCTTCGTCAGTTAAGGTTCTGTCTGATCCCCCTTTTTTATGAAAAATGAACTTTGTATTATGTATTTTTTAGATAACGTGTGGTTAAAAAAGTAAGGGAAGATTTTAGGTTTACATGCAATATATTTTATTGGGAGAATGTGTGATTGAAAGTTAAGTTTGGAAAAAACTGAGTTTTTAGAGAATGAATCTCAAATAGGGGCTAAGTAAAATTGCTTTACCTATAAATATAGGTTACAATTTAAAAAAATTCACCAAAATATCCACCCTTCAGTAAACATTAGAGATCAAAATAGATAACTAAAATGCTTGTGTATATAAATCAAAAAATGTGCATGTCAACATTTTAATTAGATTTAGTTTCATATCCATAGGAGTTTCATAACCATAGGAATTTTACACCTGAATATCATTAAAAACAATAATTCTCATTGATTATTGCATTACATCCTATCAGATTTCAGTAACATTTGGGAGGGAAATGCCAGTCACTAACAAATGACACTGCAAACGAAAGTAACTTCAGATAGAAATCTTTCCTGCTTGGATGTCTGATGACGTAAATATAAAAATCTGTTGCAATGCGAAGTTCTAGTGCAGAGAAATTTTGAGGAAGGAAAGAAATGAACAATCACAAAGAAAAATAAAAATATCTTGGAGAACCACATACATTATAAGACATACATGCATTGTGAAGTAAATTCAATTATGTAGAAAAAAACATTAAATTGTCTGAAACATACCAATGGTAGGAATTGTTGTGACAATCTCTCCAAGTTTGAGTTTATAGAGAATGGTCGTTTTACCAGCAGCATCAAGACCAACCATCAGTATGCGCATCTCTTTCTTGGCAAACAGCCGACTGAAAAGCTTGGTGAAAGACAGCCCCATCTTCACAACTAATAACTCCAGTGAATTAAACTCGTGTATCACAAAGCATTAAGAGGATTTCTTTTAAAAAAAGGTTAAGAATATATGTGGATCCAGACTCTAAGAAGCAAAAAAAAAAAAAAGACTCTGGCATGCAAAAAATTTTGCTTTATTGATTAAAAAATGAGTCTTCAGGACCTAAATTTTCTACAACTCACCTGATCACATCTCAGGATTTAGAAGGCTTTCACATGACATTGTATAACACGTTAGTTCAGTATTTTGTCATATAAATAAGAAAAAGTTGAAGAGACATGATTTAACATCATAAGATTGTCACAATGTGAACATAACAAAATAAACCAGTGAAATTCTTAATCATTGCAACTGATTGGTCCCCTATAATCGAGCTAGATTGAACATGAGCAATCATTCTAAGAATTACGATGCATAAGACTCTTATTGCTGAAATCTAGCCTACAAATTAATACTTTCCTCACCTGCGTCACATCAGAACTGGAACAGGAAGACGAGTAAAAAATAAGATTCATCGAGGAAAATTTAAACCATTTGCTAAAGTTGATAATTACTAATAGAAATCCACAGGAACACATGACATCCTGGGCCACTGCAATGATATCGCAGATCAGGCGTAAAATTGACGAAATACCAAGGAATCTAAAAATTCAATCCCAAAAACGCATACGTAAAATATCATTCAATCTCGGTCTCCTTATACACCAAAAGAAGGATCTAAAGGAAAAGTAAAACAAAACCTTATCGAATAAAATGATCTACAGCCCTAAGAATTCATGATTATATGAGAATTAAATCGGAGCTATAATAAATATAAAGAAATCGAGCTAAGAAATTACCAGGTACCTAGGGTTTTGAAATGCAGTGATTTGCAAGTGGAGAGAGGGATTAATACTTACAGTAGGAATCGCGAGGAATGAACCGAGTATAGAGATCTCCCGGTCGAAGATCTCTGGAACGTGGAAAAGGATCTCTAGTGAAAATAGGGTAATTAATTTGGGTCTTCCGTTATTTATTTTTTTTTAATTTTTTTTTTAAGGGGCAGGAGCTATAGTGAAAATAGGGTAATTAATTTTCTAATTTTTATACAAAGATCTTTATTTTTAGGACCCAAATGTTTGCATTTTCGTGTAATTCCCTCTAACCTTTCATTTTCATGAAACATTCTCATAAATCATCTAAACGTTGAGTAATATCCCATGTCGTCTATATTCATTAAACTTAGAATGGAAGAACCCCACGGTTCAACCAAAGTGAAGAAATTGATACTACAACTGGGTGGTCAATAGTGGATGTGTATAGTGAATGATAGAATTTATGTTACAGTTTTTTCATGATGTGGGTAGTGAATAGTGAAAATTATTTTGTGATGTGGATAGTTAATGTTGAAATTTCTACTATAATTTTTAGTTCAACCTTCTCTTATTTTTTCTGTGCTGGCTCTGTTTTTCACGTGTATTGAATAAGAAGAACAATAGGTTTGTTGGTAAAACATTTGTGTGCAAATCAATATTGAAATTGGTAATCTTCGTGTAATACAACAAAAAATTGGCAGACTTTACTAAATACAACCCTAAATATGGTAAACGTTATGGGATACAACTCTGGACTAGTAAACTTTTGTGTAAAATAACTCTAGATCAGACTTTAACCAGCAGAAATCAACAAAATAAACCAGTAGAATAAATATCTTAACATATTAAAATAAATCAATAGAAATCTTACAAAATAGCAATAAAATAGACCTTATAACAACATATAGCAAAATAAAATAAAAACAAACGCCATCCAAACCACCAAAGTACAGAATTGATTGTAATCAGTAAAATATAAAATTGTAGAATATAATAGACATGGCGTGCAGATAGTTCTCGAGTGCACAAATTATGAAAAATGATTGCTAATTTGAATTTTTACTATTGGGATTTCTACTATGCCTTAAGTGAGTGTTTGGATTTGAAGAGACCGATATAACTTTTGAGATTTTATTGAAATTTTTTTTTTTTGTTGTACTATTTTTAACACTTAAACTAATGGATATAGACAACAAGGAGTATTCCGCAACGTTCGAAAGATTTAGGGAGGTTTGCACTAAAATGAAAGGTTATGAAGGTGCTTTACAAAATATGCAAACGTTAAAGTGGTATTGTGCCAATTATCCTTATTTTTATGTCAAACTGTTGTTAAAATTACATGTAACTTGTAAATATTTTTTCTTTGCTAAATTTATTAAATCAACTCCAGTCTAATCAAAATCAACCCGACCCCTAAATTGAACCTGACTTAGTGGGTGTACTATTTCAACAAAGATACATATTTATAAATAATTTATAAGTTCAATTAATATTAAATATTAATTTTAGCTACACATTCATAATTATACTTATTATTCACGCATTTGATAGAATTCACTATTATTAACATTACTCTTTATAAATTCGACAAATAGAGACTTAATTGGGTCACTAAATTTTAATTTGTCTAAATTGTATCACCGACCTCGAATCTCATTTCAAATTGGGTTGTTGAACTTTAATTAATTCTAAATATTACTAGTTCATCACCTATTGTCATCTAAATTGATGAAAACTCCTTAATGACAATCATACCTTAAGAGACATGCCAAGTAATTGTTAAGTAACATATCAATTTACCACCCTAACACATCATAAAATTGTTAAAAAAAAAAAAAAAGACATGTATTTTAACTATATAATTTAAAGGGCAACTTACAAAAATACCCTAAAAATTAGGGCTAATTTGAAAATACATATGAAAAGTATTTTGGAAGTAAAAAAATACCGTGTAAATTTATGTTTCGTTTTTTAATTAAAAAAATAAGTTATACAATGTTACTTTCTAAAGTTAAGTGTCATTTTTTTATACAAAATGTCACTTCTATTAAATAGCAGTGTTTGTCACTCAAAAATTGATAGAAATTTCAAAAAAGTGATTAAAAAAAGTTACAAGATTTTTTTTTAAAAAAATGACACGAATTCAAAAAATAAAAAATAAAGTGACAGAAAAAAAGTGAAACACACTCAAAAAAGTGAAGAAATTCCCAAAAAAAAAAAAGAAGGTAAACACTAAAAAAAAGTGAAATAGTATGATGGTGATTTTCTCATTGAATAATTAATATATAGTTTACTCTATTAAGACTTTTGGTAGAAATATATAAATAGCAACAATTTTCAGCCTATTTATTTAATTGAAAATGAGATAGCAGTAAATTTTTCAATTTCACACATCGATAGCATCCATGAAGGCAAACCCATCGTTTACAATGCAACCTTTATGAGTCCCTACGACCTTTCTTACAATTACATAAAATTTGGAATAAGATTTTTTTAAAAAAAAAAAAAAAAGGGGTCACGGACACTCAAAAAGTGACACAAATTCAAAATAGTGATAGAAAATAAAATATAAAAAAAAAAGTGATAAATACTTAAAAGTGACCAAATTCAAAAAAATTGACACCCCTTAAATCTCATCCAGTATGCATGCGAGATTGAATTAGTGCCTCAAAAGCTCGATTTGGCAAATACAAATTCTTGGTACCCTATTAAAAAACAAGAAACAAAGCAAAGCAATCAAAAGTTCAGAACACGTGAAGGGAAAAAAAAAAGAAAATCATAATTGTCCTCGGTACGCTATTAGCAAAGGAAAAAAAAGGATTTGAGAACTTCTTTCTGAAATTTTCATGATGGTAAAATCAAATTCATGAAGAAAAGAGAAAACTGAGAGATTTATGCAATAGTTTGACAAAAATTATCAACCATGCCACTTTGTGAAAAATGGAAGCTTGGCCACTTTGGCAACTGAGTAATTTTAACCTTATTTCTGACATATATATAGTTTTAAAAAGTAATAGATATTTTGTCTCTTTGTTTCAATTTTTTTTTTAACTAAAATTTCACCTTGCACTTGCACAACAATTGAACCAATGACTTCTAGTTAAATCACTAACCCAATGACCCGATGGTTTCTCTGGGTCAATGACCGGTTTAAACCTGATAACTATGCTTATAACTGTTAACTAAGAAACCTTTTTAGTCCAAGTGTGACAAGTCCCTTTGACCTCAAAAATAGATTGTATTTCTTAAAGTCAATTGTAAAATTTCTCTCTCAATTTTTTCGGAGTTTTTCCTCTTGGATATTTTGTTATTCGAACCCAATTTTTTGTATTCAAGAGAAATCTCCTCTTCGTGGTACAATGACTTATTAATAGGAGTTTAATAAAGACATTTTAATCATTTTTAGTGACTTCACAAAATTTGCTTTGAAATGAATCCCGTCTAGTAAGAGGCTATCAGAAGTCTCTTAACATCTTTCTGGCCATGTGTTAAAGTTCTATACATTCTTCTATTTAGGCAAACCTAGAGAACTGAAACATTCTTTTGTTCAGGCAAGCCTCGACAGGTAAGACATAAATGTTCATTTCAAGACATTTAAGCACATCATGGGATCCTTTTGGTAAGGGACGTGGTATCTAAATGAATTTGAATGTAAACCCTAACAGGATTTGTATTTTTGTAAGGGACGTGAATATGCTTTTCTGATTAATTTTTGTGCGCGTATATACACGTGAATATGTAAATGCAGAGGAACGTAGACTTGGATGCATTTGGCAACATTTCCATCCAAATGCTTAATTCATGTTGATGCAAAAGCTTTCCTCAAATCCGGTCAAGGTGGCCATTATTAACACTCCACAGATTTCCCAATTGCAAAATGAAAATTACAGAACCGTCAAAATGCACAAGACCTTCACGCTAAAAACTAAAGAAGAATTTTTCAAGTACCGATACAGAAGACACGAAATGCCTGATTAAAGTGAATGATGGAGGCAACTCATGTCAAAGATGCAGAAGAGGACATATCAGTTCGCCCTCCCATCATCCTCTCAGCCATTTCTCCGCGCTCACCTAAAAAAACGCATTTCTACATCATAAAACAATCGGAAAATGAAAGCTTACCATTTCTGTTTGCAGAGGCAGAAGCTTACCGGTGCGAACTCTTATTACATCTGATACAGGAACCACTGCACAAATAACAGAGATTTTGACAAGAATTCGAACAAATTTTCATTCATTGTATTTCATGGAAAAAGATACGACATGTTATCTTCGTATTTTTGTAAGAGGATGAGAAACTAATTATACTCCAGCGATCAAGACGATGCAATAAAATTGGGGGGAGTTAAGATGTCACAAGGAAAATTCGAATGATCATTTTAAAGTTCAAAATTCCATATGCAGAACCATTACAATGCAGCTCAGACTATGATCTTCATAGATGAAGTTGCACAAGTTACATTTCTAAGATTTCAAATTTTTAAACAGAAACAATTCCTCGCTTCTGGGATAATTGGAAATGTTGTTTTACTTGTGTTTTCAATTTCAGTTTAATAGTTACACCATTAATTCCACAGTTGAGTTATTTATTGTAAGCCATTGAAAGCACAATAATTAGATCCAATGAAATGAAACTATAGAACGTGAATGATGCTTTCAAAAAATTTATTAGAGCACACCACAGGCTAACAAGAGATTTTTTCTTAAGGTTTTCAAGCAGCAAAATACCTTCCCCTTCATTCTATTTGTAATCAGAAGTTGTGCTGCCTATTAGTTTTTATAGGGCAGCAGAAATTCCCATCCTATAACTTTTCAGCAGCTTAACTTAGCCTTTCCAACCTCCACCCACCCCTAAAATTCCACTCTCACGATAGACTAGATGAATGACTCTTGCAAGCTGGCAAATGAGTCTTAAATTTTTTTTTTTTTTTTGTCAGCCAGATAAAATGTCCTAGAGATTCCATACTATCCCCCATTCCTCACCAGTCTCCCCCAACTCCCAAAAAGAAAATGAGAAGTCTGTTGACTGTTGCTATTGACAAACGTGTAAAATAAAGTTTCCCGGCAAACTGGAACCTTGAATTGTAGCCTCAATTTTATACAACAAGGGGATCATACTATCCCGAAATAAACTATTCCAAATGAAAAGGACAATAATTGTAATCTTACAGAAAATCTTTCCATCACCAATCTCCCCGGTTCTGGCCTCTTCAATTATCTTTTCTATGACAACTTCAACCTAAGGCAGTACAAGATTATGGACTACACGTAAGAATGTCTATCTTCGAAGAAGAAAATTCTTATAAAGCATATGGATAACAGCTGTTTTCTTAAAACAGGATCAAATATAAAACAACCCGAAAAGTTTCAAAAACATATTTTAGCTCCTATTACCATATCTTTGCTCACAACAATCTCCATCTTAACTTTTGCAACAAACTTGTCTTCAGAAAATTCAGAGCCTGCAGATGGTAGAACAGTTAAAAGTATAAAAAGACGAAGAAAATTCAAACAAAAAAAGTTGATGCCAACAAACAAATTATAAGAGAAATAAGAGGGCCATGACATGCAGAACCATTCCTTTGCCCCACCCAGGCCCACGATTGTTGCACATTTCATTTAGGGATGAACTAGTGTTGTCACCAGCATGAAGGATTGATGAAAAAAAAAACATTGTTGACATTTGAACTATGCAAAGTTATTATATTGATATACCAGCTTGCCTTTCTGTCAAGCCACCTTGAGCACCAAAGCCTCGTACATCAGAAACCGTGACACCACGAATTCCCATTTTCAACAATGCCTTCATGTATCAAAAGAAAGAAATAGTCAGTATCGTTTCTATTGCCTTTGGTTATCAACACATAGAAACCGATATAAGCCCGCTGTATGAAAATGCTAATGTTATTCAACACATTACTTTCCTATATATTTCTTCGGATGGAATCATGGGTATTCAGTGCATTCATAAGCCAAATTCAATAAAATGAGAAGAAAGTACAGCCCAATGGTAGTGAAAGTGAAATATAATAGAGATACAAATTATGTGATAAAATTTCCATCATCTTAGGGAAACTTCGCATGTATGTTGGGATTCAAATACAAGTACTTGGACGAAATCAACTGCATAAGTTTCAGGTTTTGCTTAACAATGATATATAGTTAGCTGTTCAGTGAAATAATCCATGGAGAACATAGGATTTAGTTTCTAATTTGTATGTAAAGCAATTGCAATAACTCATTAGTCCTTACCGCAGAGACCTGCGGGATCCTCCAGGGTCTGAGTCGTCCCAGCAGTATGATAAAACAAACATGTCAATGTGAAAAATGAAAAACTCAATGAAGAGTATAAATTAAATTTTAGTTCGATTAAATCAAGAATTTGGTTATATAAAAGTAAGTACAGGGCTAGAAATCCAAATTTCCAAACCTTAGAATCGCTTCCACTTTGTAAAACTTGGCGTCTGGTACATAATCTACAATGTAAGACCAATCAAGAAAGGGTTGCATAAATTAGAATTACACACAATTATCGAACAGGAAAATTAAGATCCATCAAGAAAATCAAATGGAGCTAATTATTGGAACTTAATAATATGCACAAAATTGTCGAACTAGAAAATGAGACCCATCAAGAAAATCAAATATAGCTTAAAAAAATTTACAATTTAAGTAGCTTATTTTTCAGTTGAATACCTGGGGAAACATGGGCTCTGATGATTGGAAGACGAGAAGCGTTAGCTGTGCGATTGAAGGTGAAATTAAGTGGCGAAGGGTAGAATTCCCTGAACCTGGGGGTAATTGACAAAGAAGCAATTTGAGGGAACTCTTGGATGTGAGAATGGAAATAATTAAGAGTGCCGTTTGATTTCGCCATTGATGAAGAAGCCATGGTATTTACTGGAGTCCGTGGCGAATGAGTTGGGGGTGGGGGAGCAGAAGCAGAAGCAGAACCGCCTCGAAGTTAACGGATTTGCCGTTTCGTTCGAGGAGCGGGAGGAACGAATGAGAAAATGTAGACTCCTATTACAGATTAATTTCACATTTGGTAACTAAAGTTTTCCACGAAATTTCAAGTTGATTCTTAGCGTTTCTATTTATCATAATCAGTCAATGATATTAAGTAACTATTCCAATATGGCCATCCTGTTTGTGAGATTAACGTTAACTTTGACGGGTCAAACCTTAAATACCAACGTGGATTAACAAGTCCATTGCCATATACACAAGGTTAATTTCACGTTTGATCACTTCATAAGAAGTTCATGTTAGCCCTTGAAGTTGTTTTTGTTCAAAACTCCAAATTAGTCGTGGAAGTTAACAAACATCTCCCCATATGGTCGCTTTGTTGTGATATTTGTGGGAAATTTGAGGCCATGTTTCATTGTTCCTCAAACTCATTTTCAACTATATATTCTCTCAATAAAATAATTTTGTACGTAAATTTAAATTATTACAAAAATTTAACAATTCACCAATTAATTAGTATGCCACGTCACGATGCTTAGCATAAGCACTCTCTACAAATACAAAATTTCTCTCTACATATACAAATACAAAATGAAGGCAGTCATATTTAGCTCCATTATTAGGAGTCTATAGTTGCTTCATCATCGTCATATATATTGCATCATGACTTTTTGTTCGAGTCTACGCCTGAGTAGAAAGTCGCCATTCTTGGAGCCGATGGCGGGATCAGCTAGCAGCCGTGTTACCATTAGATCTGACACGTCTGCTCGTAAATGCAAATAATTATTGCTACATATCTTAATAATTTAATTTATTGTTATTTTTGGTAATTTTTGCTTTGATTTGATTTGTTTTTCGAGGTGAAGGTAGTGGACCTAGTGGTTGCGGTGGTGGTGGATTTGAGGTGAAGGTGATGGTGATGGATTATGGATTTGAAGTGATGACAACGGTGGTTGAGTGGGATGGGATGGGATGAGATAGGGTAATATGAGGAGTGGTTGTGACCCATTAATTGAGTAATTTATAACTAATAAATAATTCGTGACATATTAAATATGTAATTTGTGACTAAAATGTATAGTTGTGACCCATAAATTGTATCTTTGTGACTATATACAATTATGATTACAAATGCGTGTTATATGGACTGTGATTTTTGAAAATATTCATAAGTTTGTTATTTTTTAAAATGTATTTTTGAAATCTTTGTAGTTATATATTTTTTTCATCATCTAATTTAGGCCCACCAATATCCATTTCGTCATGGGATAACATCAAAGGAAAGGTTAACACTATATATAATAATAATAAATTGTTTTCCACTTGTTTTCCAATTTATTTTATTTTTCAAAATAATGTTTTACACATTTTGTAACAATTGTTGTTATTCTTTTTGTAAAGTGTTAAAATTGTTTAGTCGTTATACAATTAACACTTGTACACATGTTGTGTTATACTAATCCCCAGTATTTTTCCATTGCTTCCATAAATATTAACAACAAAAATTAAATTCCCGAATGTACAGTTGCTAGTCGCTACAGCACGGCAGAGTACGAGAAAGAACTACTCGCTCAGATTTATCTCCGAAGTAAATCTATCGCATTCCGATTCCCATTGACATCTTCATTTAAAGCTATTAGTATAACCAAGTCTTTTGCGTTTTTAAGTATTCATATTTTTACTTTAAAGAGAAGTGTAAAACATGATTCTTGATATTAAATTCAGCAATCTCAAAATCA
>CAIGRP010127398.1:0-17532 GCA_903798385.1 Fraxinus cuspidata | reverse complement strand
CAAAATTGAAATATAAAGAGAACAGTCCCTAACTGTTTAACCATTGGATCTGTTGTTTGTGGTGTCTGTCACTATCAATTTGCATCTATGCTTCAAACTGCTAATTTAGATTTGTTATGGAATACAACTTAAATACTCCAAACAGGGTTCCAAATCTCAAAGAAGTTCTAGAATTTTGAAATTATGTGGCATTGGATCTGAATCCCCAATTTCAGATTTCATAATTGCTTAGTTTTTTTTTTAATTCTATTCAATCTACACCAAGCTTGTTAATATAATTGTGACCAATAGCTCCGGGACATGAAATCAAACTGGAGCATCCTCAGGGATTTCTGCTGAAATTGCTTAGTGTTGTGCGGTAGTTCCTTGGCTGAAGTCCTGTAAGACCACAAAATGCGCAAGAACATAAAGGAACTTAATATAGATGATACTTTTGCCTCTTTCACTACTATTTTGTACCGTATATTAGCCATCATTATTTTTAGCACTTGCTTGAGATAATGGTTCATGCCACTTGAAACAACTTCAGATTATGGACCTTCATTACTTTCAGGTTTGCTATTTTTGGATTTTCTGATCCCTCATTTACAATTTTTGCTCCCAGGAACATTTCCTGGAGAATGCCAAGTTATCTGCTAACTATTTCATCGCTGATTGTGAAGAAATGTTGGTATGCCAACTTTTCCCTGTTTGCTTCCTTTCTTCCAGTAAGGGAGACTTCGGCTTTTAGAATCTCTCATATTTCCTTCAATTTTCCTTTTCTGATACTCTTTTTCGCCTTATGATATAACTTTTAATTATGATTGTTATACCCACAGAAAGTCGCTGCTGTTATTGATGAACTGCCGCTTAATTTGAATGATAAATATCTCTTCTGTATTAGGTAGCATTTCTGTCCCCTTAGAAAGGATAATGTTTTCACCATCAATTTGCAATAATTTTATATTAAATTCGTTTTTCTGGTAAATGATGATATCCTATTCTTATGACAATGAATTTTAAACAATGAAGATTCTGACAATACTACAAAACTATTTCAAATTAACTATCCCATATATTATGATCAAATATGGCTGGACGCTTTTCTTAATGAACAATTCTAGTTAGCTAGTGAAAGACTAGTATTTTTCCTCCTCATGCCTGCACTAAATTGTATTTTTCGTCCTTAGTCCAGTAGATATGGATGATGACATTTCATCTCAGGGCCTTACTCAGGTAATTCCTACTTGTAGTCATTGGTTATTTTCAACTATTATGTTTTGACTGGTGAAACTTGTAAAATAGCTTTGCTTTGATTGGTAGTAGTTTGCACAAAGTTATTCCAGGAACAGCATTGTAAGGCTTCGAGAAATATTTACTCCAGGAACGCTCAAGGTCCCAAAAACACAAACTGCACTTAAAGAGCTTGAATCTGTTCACAAGGTTTGTATTATTTACACATTCAAATTCGAGACTCGGGGATCTATAATACTCATATCACACCTTTCCAATGAACTGAAATGTAATTTAACATGGTGTATGGCATAATGGTATCCTGTGCATAAAATGATCCAGCATTTTCCCACAGTATCATCCCTGATCCATTAAAGCACTGTGTTTGTAGTTTGTACAAATGGAAACGTGTGTATTAATTGTCTTGATGACTCAAATACTTGCTGTAGGATGCCAAACAGACAATTGCCGTATTAATTTTTATTGCCAGTACAATTTCCAATTACGCCACCTCTAAAATGTCAATTTTTTGGTCAAATAGGGAATACAAATTTGCATTTGCCCATAACAGAGTCAATAATCTCCTAAACTTGGGAAAAAAGGAGAATCAAGTTGCCTCTTCCATGTTGCTGAATTATTCTCTGTTTTTTTTATCGAATGTGTATTGATAAAGCTCTAGTCGTACTGTAGTTCTTTCTGAACGTGGGTTAAATAGATTGTATTATCGGATATGTCTGTTGTTAATGCGGGATTTGCTGCTAAATTATTGTTCTATCGGTAACTGAAGGTCCTGGATCTGTATGTTTGGTTGAGCTTTCACATGGAAGATAGTTTTCCAGATCGCGAACTGGCATCTTCACAGAAGGCTATTTGCAGCATGTGAGTGCAAATGGAGTCTTTTATTGTTTGAATCTATTAGATTTGTTTTCTAATTGTCTTGATATTTGTTTTCTGTTTCTAAAGGTTGATTGAGGAATTCTTAGAAAGACTTGGGTGGCAGAAGCCGAACCCCAAACTATTACCTGGCCGTAGCAGATTGAAGTCTCTGTCACATCAAGATGCACGACGTCTTTTTTGAAATCCTACTAGGTTTACGTCCTCAGAATTATTTAATTTCTGGTAGATCTTTTTGTGTTGATTCCTTTGTTCTATATTGCGATGTAGTATTCGAGCACGCTAAAATAACAGATTGTGATTTTTTTAATCAAATACTTCGCCTTGCAAAAATTTCACTTGTAAGCACAAAAGTCTGCCCTCAAGCCATCAAGAGATGAATAAATTACACATACATTCAACAAGTATAAAACTCTATGTTACCAATGGTCATGGCAAGAACACAGGCCTTGCTGGAAAAGTGGAACCGGTTTACAATTTCTTGATCATATACTTTGGAAACCATTTTAGCAAAAGAGTGGCAGTCGGAACACATCAGGAGATTTTTAACAATCCTTACAGGCATTTCAATGATCTGAACATGCAAACCCGAAGACAATGGCTTGTTTCTCGCTGTGTCGGCTCAGCTGTCCTGCAAAACATTTATTAGAACAGAAACATAACCCAAATCTTTTAATCTGCAGTTTATCTCTTGTAGAATTGGGTCAATAAGGACCTTCTCCGGGTGGGATTCTTTACCCGAAGTGGACTCGTGGATGATTCCATTTACATCGGTTGAGCTTGAACCAGGAACTTTCAGAATTCCTCTTTCTTTCATGTGCTTTCTCACATTTGCAAAATCGCTCCATTTGCCAGCAGAAGCATAAATGGTTAATAGAAGGACTTGGATTCCAGTTTTTTCCTTAGCAGACGCGGATAATCTCTCGACTGCATGAGTTGCCACCGTTTCATTTTGGTGTACAAGCAGCTAAAAAGGAGCCCTGTTTGACATAACTAATCTCTTTAACCTTTACGTATTGTCACATTTATGTTCATAATCATAGTTTGTATTTTTTATTTGAAATATACGAGGGGCAAGTAAATCTTGTACTTCCTCTTAAGAGGGCGAAGACAATCATAACGAGATATGTTAATTAATAGAAGGTTATGCAAATAATGAGATGAAAAATGTCCAGAAGATAAATATGATAATAAACAAATGTAAAAGTGCTTTAATGCAATCAAATGTAGGCCCTTCTATAAAATTGTGACCATAGTATAGTTATTCAATATCTAAATGAGATGTGTGTTTACATGAAATAAGTAAAAAAATTAAAAATTATTTATTTATCTTTCTAAGAAATACATGTTTGTGGGTCTATTTATATATTAAAAAAATTATGCCTTGATTTTGTTAAAAAATATATTTTTAGTGGATTTTAATAAAAGTTGATGAGTTGTGTAGTTGAAAAGTTGATAAAATTACGAATCCTATTAAATTTGTAGATATAATTAATTATTGACTTTGATTAGATTTTTATCAACTTTTTAACTAAACAAAACAAGAATTACAAATTTCGAATAATTGTGAAGTATTTTAAAAGCTATTTAGCGCAAATTAAACTAAGTTATTGTTTGATTTAGTTAAAAAGTTGATAAAAATTCAAGTTATAGTCCGTAATTATTTTAACTATATGTTTCATAAGATCTAAAAATTTTATCAACTTTTTAACTACGCTTTCATTAATTTTTATCTGACTTTTAGTAGATTATAATAAAAAGTTAATTAAAATTGATAAAAATGGTAAATTTCATGAAATTTGAAAAAAAATGGGTTTTAAAAAATGATAACCAAACCAGGGCTAAGTTTGCAAATGTTAAATAATTTATTTTTAGCTTCATTAAAAGACAGCCCTAGGAAAAAAAAAAGACACCCTTTGCCTTGTGCATTATATTAATATTCTCCAAAGTAACACATCAACAGCTGTGTTTGGTGAGTGGTGGGGGCAGTCTATTAGTATTGTTTGTCAAGAAAATTCATGTCTTTTCCCGCTCCTTCTTGAATTTCACTTCTCTTTTGACCCTTCTTCTTCTCAGACCAGAGGGGCAAAGTTTGAAGGTTTGTTGTGTCAAAGAAACAGGTTGATTCAAAAGTGAAAAATTATACATTGTTATAAATTTAGGTATACTTTGTAAAGATGGAGGAGAAAGCAGAGAAAGTGAAAGAGACTGAAAAAGGGAAAGGGGTCATGGTGGTGGTGATGGATACTCCAGAGAGGAGCAAAAGCAACCAGATTACAACATCCACCAACAAATTTGAGGTGTGATTTGCATCTTTTACTGTTTAAGTGTAATGGGTTTTTAGTGATTTGACCTATTTTGGGTCAATTGCTTTTGGATTTTTGGTTTTTGCCCACTGCAATCGAAGTTATGAAATGGTTTTCTTGTATCAATGTTTTGCTCTTCATTTTTTCCCCCCCAAGTTTAGTTGATTGATCCTTGATTTATTTTCTTTGTTAATAGGATAAGGCTTGAAATGCGGGTTTGTTTTAGTAATTTGATTGATGGTTTAGTCTTTTGAAGGTGTTTTTTTGGTGGTTGTGGTTAAGTTGATCTATCTTTGATTTGGTATGCACGGTACTGAAAAAGAAATTGGATGTGGGTTTTTAATTAACTGGTGAAATTCTACTTCTCTTAAAGGATTTTCCGAGTTACAGTTTTGTTTATTGATCTTGGATTTGTGGTTTCCTTTTACTCAGGGAATTGACTATTGAGTAAATTATTGGAAAAAAACTGTTCCTTCAATGAATTTTTGACTTAAGAAGTGAGTTGTAGCTGAAGTTTCAAAACAATTTTTTTTAAATGTAGTTTTGTTCAGGGGTTTTGATCTTGTTAGTTTATCTTGGATTTGTGGAATCTATCTACCGAGAGTTTTTGATGAAATCCTCGTGGTTCTTCCAATTTCTGTTCTTGTAAATTTTTAGTGATCTTTAATTTTAAGTAACTTTTAGTGTGCGAGGAAGCCTCTGGGCATTACTGTTTGGCTGATTTCTTGATAATTATTCATTAAATCTCTTCCATTTTAGTGTTCACGTGAACCCCATAATTGGTTATTCATAATGTTTGATTTCAGTAATTTGGATCAAGCAATTGTTGTTTTCTGGCTTGCATTTCCTTTATGGGATTGTTAGCAGCAGTATATGAATTTGACTATGTTAAATGGCCTTTGAGTTTGGGTTTCGGTCACGAAAAGTTCTGATAAATTTTTCTTTTTAAGTATTTGAAATTTAAGAGTTGTCATTATTATCTCGTTTGACCATTTGTTTTTCGTATTTGATGAGTGGAAAAGACTTGACAAATTGAATTTTTTGGTATCAGATGAAATAAATGGATATAATAAGTACTTTTTCTGGAGCTATAAATCAAAACATTATAATTTGAGATGACATTAGCTCTCCACTTTTTCACACTTGCCCCCCATCTCATTTTTTACTTCTGACATGATCTTTGCAGAATGTTTCTCTCTTTTACTTTCAATGTATCTACAAATACACCTATAAGTGTTCTTGAATGGCTTGTGGACGAGGCTGTATTCACTTATTTTATCTTATCCATGGTGCTTATAACAGGAAATATATGAGTGCATTAGTTGTTCTTTCTGATGATTCAAATTCATTGAGCTTATTTGTATTTAAATTGATTTTATTTTGGTTAACAGTTCATTATTCTTTCAGGGTTTTCCTCATTAAGTGATGAATTTGTTAGTTCGTTATTTTCTTGTTTAATTCTCTTTCTGATAATGTAAATTCACAGGATATAATTGTATTTAAATTGATTGTACTGAGGTTATGGTTCGGTCGACTGCATTGTTATTTGTGCCTTTTTCTTTTCGACATTGAAAAGCTTCTCCCCTTGCATGCAGGACTCTCCCGTCTTTAATTTTCTCAACAACCTTTCCCCCATTGAACCAGTTAAGTCCATACATATTACTCAGACAGTCAATCCTCTTAGTTTTGCATCGATTCCATCAGTTTTCACTTCCCCTCATGTCAGTTCCCTGAAAGGTTCTAGATTCCTGAAACGGTATGCATCTAGTTCATGAGCTTTTGCAATTTTTACTCCTAGTATCTCGTCCTGCATCTATTATGGTGCATTTCATATTCATTTAGTCTCTTTACAGGCATCAACTTGCAGATCCATCAAAACCTGAGTTTGCTGCAGATGGTGGAAACACAATTGATAAAAATGACCCAATTATAGATGGTGCTAATAAATCAGACAAATCACATGAAAATCTTAATCCAGAGGGTTCCGTTGATGAAGCAATCTATAAGCCATCTTATGAATGTTCAAAGCTTGAAATCAAGCTCGGTCAAAGTCTCATGTATGATTCACGATGCCCTCACTCCATCTTAACAACTAGCAATGACCTTAGTGCCAAATACAGTGCAGAACATGCTTACACTTCCTCAACATTTACTCCGTTTATTCAAGAGGCCTCCCAGAAAGGTTTATATGGAAGTGGAGAGAATGAGGAGGGCGCAAACCAAATTGATCAGGACAAAGAGGCCACAGGATGCGACTGGGAGAGTTTTATTTCCAGTGCCATGGATGAGTCACCCAATAACACAGAGTTTTGCAAGAAATCAGTGCAATCTGGTGTAAGTTTCTACGCTAATGTAAGTAATAATATGCAGAATACCCTGTCCTTCAGTGAAGCAGGTTCGGGTGAACAAGTTGGTGAGGGAAGTGCAACTGAAAATCCATCCAGTCAACTTGGAGAAGGAAGTGAACTGAAGGAAATTGCTGAGACCCATGACATGGTTGCGGGTTGTTCTACAAGCAATCCTAGTGAGAACATGGATAATGAGGTGCAGAATTGAATTCTATTTACCTTTATCATAATTACCTTCTGTTTAAAGAGAGAGAGAAATAGTTCTAGACATGTATGAATGTGCATTTTTTGAGATGGTTTATTTATTCATTTCACAATGCGGTTTTCATTCTCTATTTTTGTAGCCTGATTCTGGATTGTATCGAGGTGTGAGAAGGCGTTGTCTGGTTTTTGAGACAGCGAGGGCCCTCAGAAAGCATTTGGACAAGAATTCAGCTTCTGATTCTCCTCTGTTGATGCAATCTGATGGGAACACTTCATCCAGTGATGGGCAACGAATTCCTACAAAAGATAGAAGTGATTCTTCACGGTGTGTTTTAGCGGGCATTGGATTGCACTTAAATGCTCTCACAACAACTCCAAAGGGCTACAAATTTGTTGCCAAGTTTTGTACTCCGGCTCCCCAGGAAGAATTGTTAAACAATTCTTTGGCTGTTACCTTGTTGGATAGAGAAATTGGTACTGTTGAAAATGGTGTCCCACCTGTGGAAGATGAATCCCAGGCATCTGGACATATAGTCAATGAAGAGATCACTCAGAGTAGTCCAAAGAAGAAAAGGCACGTTCCCTGTTTAGCTTACTTGTTTGTACCTGTCATTTACCGAAATTCCTTTTCCTTTGCATTTAGCCTTTCTATTTATAGCTTGAATTGGATTCTCAGGTCTAAATTGGAACTAGCAGGAGAGGGTGAAGCCTGTAAGCGATGTAACTGCAAGAAATCAAAATGCTTGAAACTGTATGTTCTTGTATTCTCTCTGTTTGCACAGTCTATTAATACCACACTTGGTTTTTTGGGTTTCAAAAATCAGACATTTTGTTTTCATCTGGTTCATGTTTATTTTTTAGTCTTAAGAAGTTGATATTTACTTTATCTGGTGGTCTTGTCCTGGTTGGCCCGCGGAAATGGCTACATTGAATTCAAAATTTTGGTTAAGTTTGTTTTAGGTTCTGCTGGTTGAACAACTAAAAGTGAATCTCAACACATGACATTTTCTTCTACCGGCATATAAAATTTTTGAGATGCTAGCCAAAATGTTCTTTTTCAATTACAATCTGAGACTGGTCTTGGCAGTCATCAACTCTGTCTTGTTACTTACCAATAGACTTAAATGCTCATTTGAGACTTGGGGAACTATCGTTATACCCGTACCTTGCATGGTTATCAAATTGCTAACTGGCCTCCGCTAAGAATTACAAAGGGTATAGTCAAAGTCTGACCCAGCATTAACGCATGGCTTAGACATGGGAAACTATTGTTGTATATGTGCCTTCGGTGGCAGTCACTCGGCAAACTGGTCTAACTAATGAATTTGTATAGGACCCTGCTGACCTTCCAAGCCACTAATGCCACCTATCTTCTCATGGTATCCTGGATTCTGTATGGTTGCCTAGTCTTCTCAAATGGCTCAGCCATGCCTGTATATTGCTGTACATGATGATTTTATTTAATTGAAATTCTTAATCCAGTTACTGCGAATGTTTTGCTGCCGGTGTCTACTGCGTGGAGCCATGTTCCTGCATTGATTGCTTCAATAAGCCTGTCCATGAAGACACTGTCCTTGCAACACGCAAGCAGATTGAATCCCGAAACCCACTTGCTTTTGCTCCCAAAGTGATTAAAGGCTCTGAGTCTTTATGTGAAACCCGGGTTAGGAAATAAATACTGGAGCTATATTTTGTTTGGTTGCCAATTGCTTGCACTTATATATATTTTTTATTTGCAGAATGACTCCAGCAAAACTCCTGCTTCAGCTCGACATAAAAGAGGATGCAACTGCAAAAAATCTGGTTGCCTGAAGAAATATTGTGAATGCTACCAGGTTTATTTATTTTTTGAGTATTGCCTATGCTATCTTTGGTTCGTTAGCTGACATAGATGTTGGTTTCTTTTGAAGGGTGGTGTTGGATGCTCAATTAACTGCAGATGCGAAGGGTGTAAGAATGTCTTTGGTAGGAAGGATGGTGAGTACGCTATTATGACAAATTTGATACGTATTGCAGATTAAAACATTTTTGGGTTACTGGTTACTGAATCGGGCTCTCATGGAATAGGCACAGAAGTTGAGCTGGAAGAAGATGAAGGTGATATAACTGAGAAGAGTATGAGGGACAAGAGTTTGCAGAAAACTGCAATCCAGAACAACCTAGAGCAGAATCCAGATTCAGCTCTCCCTGCAACACCTTTACAGTGTGGAAGGTAAATTATATTAACAAGATTTTTCAGATTTGTGAGCTTGTTAATCGACGTCTGTTTTAATGGTGTTTTCATGTTGCCAGATCTTCGGTTCAGCATCCATTCTCCTCAAAGAATAAACCACCTAGATCTTCTTTTCCTTCTATAGGCTCCTTTGGAAAGATCGGCAATTTTGTAGCTCGAACCAAGTCTGATAAGCATTTTGAAACTGTTCAGGAAGATGAAATGCCTGAATTTGGTCAAGGAGGATCTCCTAACAGTGGCATCAAGTCATCATCTCCCAACAGCAAGAGAGTCTCTCCTCATCAGAGTGGATTAGGGACATCCCCCGAGGTGAGGAGAGGCAGAAAGTTGATTCTTCAATCTATTCCGTCATTTCCTTCTCTCACCCCCAAGCATTGAGACAGCAAAAGTCCTTGGAGCTGTTGGACGAGCATTTTATTTTAGTAGATACGTTTAACAGTTAAAAGTTGAATTACAACATGAACAAGATGAAAATGTCCCCGACGGAGTTAGCAGTCTTGACATGAGTGAGGAGAAATCTTTGTTATAGTAGTATACGAGTTGTGTCGTTTTACTTGAAGCTTGCCCTTTGTGCTGTATAATAGTGTTGTCCGCATAATTATCTTATATGTTTTACAACTTTGAAACATTTTCTATTTGATAAACATACTAAGATACAAGCTTTAATACACTCTAGAAAGCATGGTGCGTGTTGAGGAAGTGAGCTCTTGTGACATTTTGGAAGGGTTGAGTCAATGATAAAAGACAGTATTAAGGAAGAAAAAGAATAAAGATACATGTAAGGCAGCAATATTACGTCTATCTTAGGAGGGACAAATCCTTGGGTCCTAGAGTCGATTCCATTTTCAAGATTTCAATTCGCTGCAACGAGCCATTTTCATCTACTGCTAATTTTTCTGACTTTAAATATTGTTGCAGATTGATGCTGACATTGAAATGGGGAAAATCACGAGAATAAAACGTTGATTATTTGAGCACTAGTATATAATCGAAAGCCTGTTTTGACAACCATTATTGTAAGAAAAAAGAGTTTTAATAGTTATTTTTAGGAGAGAGTGTAGTTAAAAAGTAAGGAAATTTTTTGGTATACGTGTAGAATATTTTATCGTGTGAATGTGTGGTTAAAAATGATTATATAACAAATCATAAAATAAATTAATGAGTGTCAAACAAACACAAATGTTCATATTTGACACAACCAAAAGCTTCAAGACTCCACATTCTTCCTTTTCCAGCTTTTACCGTCCTCTGCCATCCATACTATTAAAACGTAAGACGCCAATTTAGTCGCATGAAACTAGACATGCTGCAAAAACCTTCAACCACAAGAGCGGGGATAAGTAGAGAGGAAGCAAGATATCGTAGAGTATCCAATGAAGTGAACTAGTTTTGCTTTTCAATTTACGAAGAAAAATGTAGCCAGCCGCCAGGTACATAGATCTTATGTTCTGCTCTGGCTAAAGCTTAAACAGGGCCAGTGAGATTTCCATGTCAGGATTTGAAAATATCATGGTATTAAATGATAAACTACGGATCAGCAAGAGATTCAGAGAATCCAAATTAAAGGAAGTAACTTCATTCATATTAATCTGTGACCATCTTTAGCTCTTGTATGGGGTGAAAAAAAGGTGTACATAAGGAAGCAGAAGCCAGGTCCCATTTGCATAATAGGGGAGTGGTAAAGTCATGTATAAGTTGTGTTTTGTGTGAGAGAGAGAGAGAGAGAGAGAGAGAGAGTTCCCTTTAATCCAAGATGAACGGCAAGCAGTTAGAGGTGCCACCTAATGTATTTGGTTATGCTTAATGTCGAGATTTTAACCAATGCATGACTTAGCCCGCTAATTGGATTGGATTGAAGGGAGCTCCCAATATCACTTCACATACAAGATGCACAAGCAATTATTTACCTTCTCCAGTTCATTTTCACTATCCATGCCCTTGCTTCAATTGTTTAGGATGAATTTCACCGTGGAAACAACCAAATATTGAAAGGGATATCAAATCTACGAGTTCTGCTAATTCTGTTACCGGATTAGACGGTACGAGGATGAACTTCATATAAAATCAACCATGAAAGTCTAACAACTTAATAGTTTCAGAAAATTTTATACTATCCAAGACAATCTCTTTCTAGTTTCTACTCATCATTCCGAAAAATTCAAAGTACATATCACGTTCTTATCAAATCAAAGAAACATAAATATCCGTTGAAAAACAAAGATAACAAGAAGATAAGTTGGAAGACATCCACCAAATCAGGCACCAACTACTTCAGTTTCCTCAGCCATTGGCTCCTCAGCAGGCCGGTCCAACTTCACTCCAACATCTTCACTGTAATCACCGTGAACCTACATGATCCCACAAAGTTCATTATATCAGGGATATTATGAAACTTTAATCATTCAATACAACTTCTAGTTGACTTCACCCGATGGAATTCATGATATAATCAAATGATTAAGATAAAGGTGGAAAAAGAAACTTGCCTCCATCAATTTGCCAAGGTCAAATTTGGGAGCTTTCAAGATCTTGACCTTCCGAATATACACATTCTGCAGAGGATAAATGCTTGAAGTGGCCTTCTCAATCTCTTTACCAATTGACTCAGGTATGAATTTCTGAACCAGATCCTTTAGATCACAAGATTGTGCCTGGTTGATCATGATCTCTCGCATCTTCCGCCGAATCTAAGAAAACCAAACGGGGATAAGTTATAATGATAAAAAAATAATAACACAAAATTCCAACATCAAAAAATTAACCATGATAATGATGAGACTTGTTTAATGCATAATTTCTATCAAATCCTCAGCTAGAAAATTTATCATTGATATAGCAATATGATTATATGAATGTTGTTATTTGAAATGGAAATTACTTGGCGAATCTGGCTTGATTGAGCATAGCATGTTCTCTTTTGCTGGTTCGCACGCTTCTTAGTGAATCCAATGCAGAACATCCTCAATGTATAGTTGTCTGTTGTCTTGACATCAACGTGAGCCTCGATCAATGATTGCCATTTCCTCACAAGTGACCTCAATTTATCTGTTGTGAAGTTCATACCCTGTAATTGGTCAACGAAAAATTAGCAGTCATCAAAACTTCATTAAGCACACAATTTTAGCACAGAACAATTAGATCATACCCAGAAGTTCGTGAGAACATTCTTTCCCTGAACATCTTCAGCTCTCAATCGAATCTTTCGGAAGGCATGGTCCTCATCACCTTGAAGGTCAGCCAAGGACACTTCGAATACACGGTGCTTAAGTCCTTCTGATGCAATCTGATTGAGAAATTGATTATTTATTAGCATTTTTTCATTGCTTATACATGGGAGAACAATTACAACACATACGAGTTCAAAAAATAGTGATATATGGAAGCAATTTACAATAGTTGGGAGGTAAAGATGGGCAAGATTTCAAACATCCTACTATTTTATAATTCAGATCTATACCAAAAACTGCTCCCTGTTTACTTTTATTCATTTCATGATTTCTTCACATAAAAAACTAGAACCTTTTGTAGAAATCAGTATCCAGGAAGCACAACTATACATTAAATATTCTGGTCAATGAGAAGATGTGATTTAGTAGATTAATGGTTGAGCGATCTTAAAATATATTAGTAAATATTACAAGACTCCAAGGTTATATGATGAATTACTACAAATTATGCACATAAACAATTTTACTCCATGGTAATATTATTATATACGTCATGATAGAATGAATGACTTGACACTTGTTACTTGTCATAGAAGTTGTAACTTATGAGTAAAAGACACTAGTTCAATTAAAATACACTAGACAGCATCCCGTGAAAAATAATTTAGTGCAAGAACCACTAAATACAACCGGTTCAATTGGACTCTTTACTTGGACAAAGCTGAACTCTCAGCATTTCAACAAAAGATTACCGAACTCTCATATTAGTAATCAAATCACACATTGATTACCTCGTCAAATAATAAATTAACCTGAGGAAATAAAGATATAAGAAAAATAAAACAACCATTTAACACCTACTTTTGTAGGCTTACGTGTAATAGATACCTTACTGAACTTACTACATATGCAAGAACGAAAATTGTTGTAACTCTATCTTGAAATATCAAAGCTTGTAAAAAAGCATTTTCCATAAAACAAAATGCGGATGTCAAGTTCAAAAGTTACATAGTACTCGAAAATGTAAACAGTAATAGAGCATACAATTCATATCAATCATGCAAGTAAATAAGCATTTTTTATTAATGGAACGAGCATGATGTAAAGGAACTTTAAACACTACATGCACAAAGTTCCATGATTAGAAACCTTATTGCTCATGCATTTTAATAAAACAGTAAGCGAAAAGGATAAATATTCAAATGCAACGAGGTATATATTTTTCAACATGAAATACAATTGACAAATAATATGATCTCAAAGTTTTAAAAACCTAAAAAGCACATCCAGATATCATTTTTCATTAAAAAGTATTATTCAAATAAATCAGAACTATACCTTGGTACCCTGAGTACGAGTAACTAGAGTTTTGCCGATGTTTCTGGTATTGAAAACTGAAGGAGCTTTAATGTCGTACCAATCCTTCTTTGCAAATGGGTCAACTCTAAACACACATATACATGATACATATATCTATTAGCTTAAAAAAGACAAGCTTTTATTAGGATTTAAAATGTAACAAATAAAAGTAAGAACTTACGCTTTCTTCTTCCCACCCTTCTTTCCCTTCGAAATCCTCTTATTCTTTCTACACCACGAAACAAAATGCCGTTGTCATTAACATCCAAAATACCATTTTTAAACATCATACTAACAATTAGCACAATTAGATTGCACAGATGTTTGAATGTATATGTAAATAGAATGAGATAGAGTACCCGACGGCCATTGCGGTGGCTGAGCGGCTGAGTTTCGGCTGGTGAGACCTTTGGGCTATCTATGTGTGCTCAGTAAAAACCCTAGATTTATAAGTGGCCTTTATATAGTGCATCCAATTTGGTTCCTTAACGGGGTTGTACTTTAATAATTGGGGTAGTCTTGACATGTTTGTAAATTAGTACTGCAATCTATTATACGACGCCGTTTACCTGTTGAATTAGTTTCTGACTTCTGTTTGGTTTTACTCGTTGATGGGCTTGTTGGATTGTTGGGCTGGATGTGATAGGGAAAATTGAATTTAAAAAAATAAAAGGTTGAACCCAACTTTGAGAGTCCAACCCCGTCCCTAGAGCATTTTGGAGGAGGTAAATCGTGGAATGTGCATCAACAGGGTAGGGTACAAGAGTTGTCATACAGATTTCCACAAAGAGTCAAATTGCATACCTTGTAAGAGGTAGAAATCGAACAATCGCACTGCGACTGCCAGCTTAGCATATATTACCTCACTTTTGTCATTTGCACCACTGAACTATGCTCCGGAAGCAAGAAAATTGAATTTAAATGGCACTAAAACTGGATAATTGCACAATTTAGCACTCTTTTGTTCCATCCCTCACTTCCTGCTAAATTTTTCTAATATATTGTTTGTCAGGGAGACATTATTTAAAGTGAACAATAATTTTCTAAGAATACGTGATTGAAAAGTAGAAATAAATTATGAATCTAAGTGCAAACATTTTACCAACAGAATGCATGTTTAAAATGAGTGTGACGAAAAATAATTTTCAAATAATGAATCTATGTGTCAAACATAGTGCTGATTTTTTCTACTAAACAATTTTATGCCACAATGTAATTTGTCTCCTGTCAATTTTTATACTACTAGTTTTGGCCCGTATTATGTAGGAATTTTGTTATTTTGAAGGTTATGATAGCATTGTGTATACATTTAATGAAAAAGTGTTTATTTTATTTTTCATCAGAAATGCAAAACTTCATGTATATAATAATTATAACTATTGGAAAAAAACATATATTTGTAATACATCATATTTGTCTCATTTAATACTATAATATAGAAGTATTTCATGATTATACTTCATGGAAACCAATGGAAGGAACAATTGTTTGATAAGCATTACAAACAAAAATAGCCAAAAAATTATAGTTCAGAAATCTGGTTTTATTTTCTTTTGAGTTTAGAAGGTGATAACGTAGCGCAAGGTCCTACCAGTGAAATAAATGAAACAAACGTCATCCTTTGCATTCTTCCTAGCTGAAACTTCTCCTGTAACAAACACGAAACAACAACAAAAAATATCACCTATTAATTTCAGATATCAAGGCAGAGATGGATTTATACAAAAGTAATATGATATACTTCAACATAGCGCCCACAATTTTAGCTTGACATTGAGACATGCCAATTTCTTCTTTAAGAAAGAACAGTTAGGGGAGAAAAATTTTATAATAAAGAATAACACTCAAAACTTGTTTTTTACTAACGGAAGATAAAACACAAATGAAAGAGACAGAATTCAAAAGTAGATCTCATCTCTTTTTTGTACCGATAAAATGCCGAATCGTTGTGTACATGAATCGCTATGTATATAAATTATTATCTTCAAATGAAGATTATGAACTAACATTGTTTATCTTCTGAAAGTTGTGATAGCACTTAAAAGCAGCAGGAAATCGTTTTTCCTCATCAATCAAACAATTTCCTGATGTGAAAGGTCAAAAAGTATGTTTAACATTTATAGTAATTATCTTATTTCAGAAGAACTGAAAGATATGTATTACATTATAAGATAATGGGGCTCATAAGAACTTAATGCAAAGGAACAAAACGAATGACGAAAAAAATTTGTTAAAATTTTCAATTATGTTGTCTAGCAAGAATAATGGAAATAGCATAATTTATAGGCAGTTACTGAAAGAATCAATTCGTTAAAAGAGAGTTGTTTTCATTCTCCAATCACGTTAAATAAACAAAAATAAAATTATCAATTATCCAAAATATCTGTCAAACAAATATGTAATTAGATGCCTATATTTTTATCCAAATGAATCTTAATAAGTTCCACCTAATTAACACATCAAGAATATGTATATAAGTGAACAGCACCTGGAGTTTGGTGGTGGAATAATATTCTAGACACTCTTGCAAAATTTTGATACTAAAGATTGATTTATATTTTTTGAATGAGAATAAGAGGCTTTATTTCCAAACAAGAGAAGTCCTAACACACTGAAAAAATGTCTTATTTGCTGCAAATTATAACCCAACAAAATAAAGATATACGTACATAGTTTCAAAGTTCAATTATAAGTCAGTGATGCACATTAATATGAAAATAAAATAAGATATTATGTTACTTGTTTTTCATCAGTTCTATTTGCTGTGTATACCTCAGTTTGTATTGAATTAAAGTGAGACGTGTTCTTAATTTGATTGATGAGATCTTAATTTCTCCAGAATTTCTTGAAATTAGAAAGTTAATAGATTCAAAGTGCACGCAGAAGGATTGTGAAAATAAAAGTTCATAGGAAAAACTTTACCATGGCCATCAGGATTTTTAATCATGAACCCAAGTAAATGATTGGTGGTAGCCAGATTGATATTGGTGAAATAAATTTTACCTGCAACTTAAAAGGTATTTAAAATTAGTATGTTTTTATATAAGGAAAACAATGAAGTTTGATTCTAAACTAGTAACAGTGTGACATAACTTATGAAGAACTTGATATTACAATAGATAGAATATGTCACAAGCTTCTTTTCACGTAATGAAGTTTCGGTAGGATTTGGTACTTCAGCTATTCAGATTTTCTCAAAAATTAGACATACATATTGAAAATTAATCATCGAAATGCTATCATTTATTAATTTTTTGCAGATAAAGCAAAACCATATTATCCTAAGTGCGGAGCAGTCGTTCTATGTCTCTGCACTGTGCGGACAAATTTTATTTTTTTAAAAAAATAATTGATAGGTATAAAATAAGATTATTTTATAAAAATTGCCATAAAAAATATTGCTTTGAAATAAAAATTTATTTAATTTCAGTTTATATGGAAATAGTTTATTTTCTAATTAATAAAATTATAATTATAAGTTAGGCAACAACACGTTTTGAGAAAAATATTCTTATTTTTCCTACTTTCATCGTGTTTGGTATTTGTTGAAAAAAATGTTCATTTATGGAAAAAAATTTTTATTTCCAACATACATAACTCTTCAACACATACACGAAAATCAGAATTCCTTTCGGGGGCGTTGTCCCCGTGCCCCCACGAGGGACGCTGCCCCCTCGACCTCCGCGACCTAACCGGGCAGGTCGATCCCCGTCGGGGGTAACCCCACGATGGGCAACACAACTTGATTCCATATATATAGTTTTCATTTTATAAATTTACACATATTTAATATTTCATAACAAATATTT
>CAIGRP010127395.1:0-12847 GCA_903798385.1 Fraxinus cuspidata | reverse complement strand
ATTTTCAACTTGTTTTCAAAAACGTGTTTTCGAAAATGGGAAAGAGAACGCGTTTTCACTGTTTTGAAAAATCGAAAACAGAAAACGGTTTGAAAATAGTAAAGAGAACAGACCCTAATACTTGCAAAAAAGTTGGCCAAGTGTAGAGGATGACTGAGATACTTTTGTCGCATAAAATCTGCCAAGAATGAGTGAGATGTAATTATTCGCCATGTCATTTTGCACTGAATCGACTGGATCACATCAAAAAGAGTACGAATTCCCTAATCTCCTTCCTTATGTGGAAAACAGATGTTTTTCCAAGAAACCCAATAGCGTTTAATACCCTCTTCTGATTCTTCCCAAAAAAAGGGTGGCAAAAAGAGAATGAATCTCTTTAAAGATTTTTATGGGAGGTGTGACCACATAAAATAAATAGATAAGAATGGAGCTTAAGACTTACTTGATTAAAGTAAGCTTCCCACCCATGGATAGAAGCTTTCCTTTACAACCCGCTAATTTTTTCCTAATTTTATCAAGCACGGGGTGAACATCGAAGAAACGGGTTTGTCGTAATGTAGAGGTGATCCAAGATAAGCAAAAGTGAGGGAATTTTCTTTGAAACCTGTTGTAGATGCAATGATACGTTTTCTAGAAGTTTCAACTCATTTGTGGACTATAAAAGAACTCTAGGCCACATTAATTAACTGCCCAGATACAGTTTCATAACGTCGAAGAAATCCCATTAAATTATTTAGGCTACGTCGAGTGCCATTAGTAAACACCAAGAAATCACTTGCATAAAGATGTGATATAGGAGAACATATAGAAGGAACCTGCTAAGGAGCGGTCCTGCCCTCTGCAAGAAGCTTCGTTAGACCCCTACTGAATGGCTCTTCACTGAGAATAAATAACAACGGTGATAATGGGTCACCTTGTCTAAGTCCACGAGAGGGAGTGAAAAAACCAGCTAATGCACCATTAATTTTAACTGAAAACCGTGGCAAAGTGATAGCATTCTTAATAAGAAATACCCAAGAATCTGCAAATCCAAACGCCCTCAACATTTCTAATAAGTAGTCCCAAGAGACCCTATCAAAAGCCTTGCCATGCCACTTTCATTATCACATTGGCACCTCGGGAATGCTTATTCAGATTATGAACTAACTCCTGAGCCAGTGCAACATTCTCAGATATCAACCTACCAATAACAAAGCCATCTCGACTCAGAGATTAATTTAGGTAAAATCAAAACCAAACGGTTAGCGACCACTTTGGATATGATTTTGTAAAAAATCTGACAAACTTATAGGCCTATAATCCTGAAAAGTCTTGGGATCATCCGACTTAGGCACCAAAGCAATGATAGAAGCCCCCAAAGCATAATTCCGTACTTTTCCCATAAAAAATTCTCGGACAACCGCCACTACATCCTCAACTACAACAAACCATGCATGGATAAAAATAGTTGAAGTAAAACCGTTAGGTCCTGGGGCAGAATCTTTATGTATAGCTTTAACTGCAGCAAGAACTTCCACCTCAGAAACCTCCTACAAAAGTATGTCATTTTCAACATCTATAACTACTCTTGGTATAAGAGATGTCATCTCCCAATATTCTGTTGTAGTAGTAGCTTCGATTTGAGCTGCGTTTTTTTTAATCAATAGCAGCTTCCTGCATTTCTTCTTGGTCAATGAGAACACCAGCCTCTGTAGTGATACTATTTAGCATAGCTTTTTGTCTTTTTTGCCTAGCAGAAAGCTGTGTTCTTATCCCCACAAGGCAACTACTTAACCCGTGCTTATAAATCTCCTCTTGTAGCAAAAGTCTATCTAAATCTCCCTTTAAAGCTCTGAGATTAGCATCCAAAGTTTTATCAGTTTGTACATTGTTCTCCAGTATAAGAATTTTATCACGAGTTTCATTAATTTTCTGAAAAATATTCCCAAAGCCGACTTTGTTCCAGAGTTTAAATCAACCTTATCTCTTCAATTTATAAGAAACTCGAGCTATACCAAAAAGAGAGCAAGGTCTCATCCAAGATTCTGTACCAATAGGAATAAAAGAAGAGTATTGAAGCCACATCTTTAGAAATCGAATACTGGTAGGCCCCATGGTATTTTCTTCCTCTGTACGAACAAGAAGAGGTGCATGATCGGAATGGTTACATTCAAAATGTATAACCATAGAGTTTGGAAAAGGAGCCATCCAATCATGATTGACAAGAGCCCTATCAAGCCATCCTATAATAATAAGCCATTCATGTTACGATGCCATGTAAATCGAGAGCCTTGAAAGGAACAACATACAACGAATTCACATCTATAAATTGCACAAAGTATTGCTTAGCAGCTTGTGTAACCGGACCACCTCCAAGTTTCTCTTCATCAGCTTTTACTATATTAAAATCCCCTACCAACATGACAAGTAAATAGTAGATAAAATTGGCGTAAGGAAGGACCAAAGAGATCTCCGCATCAAATAATCGCACTTAGCATAACCCATCACCAGCACTTGACTCCCTTCCAATCCAAAATGACTGCCATAAATTGATTTGTGGCTCCTAACATGGTAAAGCTGCGATTACCAGGTAAACACGGCCAAACCTTTCCTCCTCACTTTCATTAGAACAAACCTGGGAGAGGCCAAGCTTTTTAGCAAAACAAGGAGCTTGATCAAAAGGTATCATAGGTTCAAGAATGGCTAGAAAATCTATATTGTACTTTCAAAAAAATAATTTAAGGTGGCGGGTTGTTGTTGCATTACCAACCCCCCTTGCATTCCAAACAAGGAATGCACTCATCAGAAATACGTTTGAGGAGTATCTCTGACCAGCAAGTCAGAGATTGAAACGAGCATCCTATTGCTTCTATTATTGGCTCTAATATCGGTGCATCTGAATCAGAGTGGTAAACCTCATCCCCCTCAGGTTGTAAATTCTGATCACCACCAGTCTGCCATGGGGCCTCCAAATTCAAAGTTTCAACTAATGCATCAAAGGAGTTACCTATAGAAATGTCATCAATTTCTCGAGCAGGAATCATGCTTTGAGGTAAAGCTAAAGACCTCCTTTTTACTGGAAGAAAGTCCTCATCTGGAAAAGTTTTTGATTCTAGACCTACTGCTTCCTCTCTTGAATCATTATTAAAACTCATGTCGTCTGCATTATTGACCTCCACATGATTTTGCTCTTCAATAATTGTAGCATTCTCTATAATTAACTTATTTTCCTGTCTTTCATCATTCGCAACAAACCCCTCTCTCATGGGACTGCAAGTCGAATTTTCAATATTAACAGATGCATGAACTGGATATTTAGGACTCACTACAACTATAACATCTTTTCCATTCTCATTTGTAGCTTTCAAACTCTTTTCCTTTTCCAGTTCAGCTAGAGTATCCACTTTCAAATCACTCATATTATCAAGTGGAACATGGGTATTCTTTATAGAACCTTTCTGCTTAGGGCCTAACACGTTATAATGTCATTTGTTCAATCGATTACAATCAACCTTCTCATGACCATGTAGTCGGAAATGAACGCAATACTTAGGAGATCTCTCATATACAACCTCTTGCCAGAACCCTTCACCATTATCTGAGCCAATCCTGATGCATCCTCCCTTGCAATCGAAAGATCAATTTCTACGCATACTCTGGCATAACCGGGTCTTGTAAAAGTGATTGTTGGAAGGTATGTGTCCAAATATTTACCAAGTGGTCTCACAATAGCTTGCAGAAAAGAAGGTATGCAAAAATTTAATGCAAAAATCTAATATGATGTCGAATAGCATCCATTCGAGAGTGAGATTTTGAGAATTTTGCAATAAAAGCACATTGAAGCGATGCTTCATATCGCTGTAATTTAAATGGGAAAAAAAGCCACAACATGTTCCCTTCCTTCCATTGTGGCTGTCTTAATGAGACAGCGATATCCATCACAAGAATAGAAGAGAGGTCATGGCGAATCAAAGAAGAAGTTACAGCATCTGCATATGAGATTGGAGCAACGGTGGAAAAGACCTGATTATTGGAATGGGACGATGCATAATTTTTTTCTATGGCCGAGCGCCTCAGCCATGATAGCAGAACATCCCCACCTAGAGAGGTGGCGACGGCAGATCTAGGGTCGTTACCAAAACTTAAAGTTACCTTATCCCAATATAAGCATTAGATAAGCCTAACTAAGGACAGCATTCTATCCATGTCATACGACGATGCTCCTTCTTTAACACTCGACTCCTTATCATATTTAGCCTTCTATGTTTGATCTTCAAAATATCTCCATTATACCTTCAAAGAGACACTAAAACATAATTAATTAACAATAGGGCAGTTGCACAAAGAAAAATATGAAATCACATGGAAGTTTAAGCTCACTTATTTTGATGATCATGACTCTAAATTTCTCTAAAAGTCCTAAAAATATAAAAATAGGTGTTAATTTCGAAAATGAAAAATAAAAAGGATAGAGTTAGAAAATTGAGATGCCCCATAATAGATGTTTATTTAATGTCATTAATTTGACTTTTTGCAACAACGTTTGAGAACACTTTCAGTAGGGCTTTTGAGGCCTTGCTTTACTTTTTATCAGTTGGATTTGCACTAGTTTTCTTTTATCTTTACAAATTTGACTTTGTCCTTCCAATAAAAATATTGCTTGACTTTTCCATTAGGCTCGAACTCTACTAAGAAAACTTAAACTTCATCATTTTCCTTAATCACAAAATCAACTTTAAAGCAATCATTGGAGTAGGATGATTGTTTGATAGTTCCAAATTCATTGAATGTCATTTTTTAGTTTACTCCATTAGGATAACTTCTCCTTCTCTACATCCTCTTCTTCTTTAATTGATGTTTCTCGAGTTGGATAACCGTCTATCATCCAAAATCTCGAGAGATCACATCAAATTCCTTGTTGTAATGATTGGTGTGTGTTTCATTGGGTTGCAGTGACATTATCTTATGAAACTCCCTATGCTCTTGTGGTTGTTTGGAAGCCCGATAGATATAATATCCATATTTCTCACAAAAGCAAGTCATCCTTTCAATTTGTGGTGGGAAAAATCCCACACCAAGTCGTCCTCATCAATCCAACAAATGCAAATCTCGTCATTATAACTCATTGCCTTATGATGAAGTCTTCCATTAGCACGTCTTCCTCATCAACTTCGAAGATAAATTCTCCCACAAGCAAGTCTTCATCCTCAATTTCAAGTTTATCGTCTAGTGTTGTTGTCAATTCCCTTACTTCTTTTCATCCCTGACAAAATAAAAATAAAAAAATAAAATAAAATTAGTTCAGCTAAATAAGAAAAAATTTAATTGAAGCTAAAATTAACTAAAGCAAAAATTAAATAAAACAGTCCACAGCAATGACGATAAAATTTGTTGCCAATTTTTATCCCACGAGTGGAAGGACTAAAGAAATAATGATTAATAAAGTATCAAAACTGAAAATCACGTAGTTCGACCCAAACTACACCTAGAGGGGGTGAATAGGTGTAAATGCAGAATTAACAAATTATAATTAACCCACAACAAGTCACCAATTAATTACTTCTAGGTGATTATACAAACAGTTCAATTATCCTATATTTGAATACTGCACAATATAAATTCAGCAAATAAAGCAATAAATAACGCACGGTATGATCATGGATAAATCCTAACTGGGTAAAAACTCTGGGCACTTTGCCAGTCAACAATCTACTATAAATGATTTATAACTTACAGTCTACCAGACTAGACGACGACACGTACTATCTGATCTCCTGACTACAATTTCAACAGCTCTCCTGGTACTGTGCTCATTCACCAACTCCCAGCTGCAGTTTCCAAAGCTCTTACAGCAACTCCTAGGTTTGTGAAATCGTCTATCTTTCTGGATTCAAGAAGAACATCGCGTTTTTCAATGTCTAGAACTCCAATCACCTTCCCTTGATCTTCAAAACTCTGACAGATATAAAGGAAACAGTATTTTGGCATTTGGATTATGAAACTGATGTTTCTTTTCTGCCAAGAACAAATCAATTTGAACAATGAAGGTTGAAATCGCAAGAGGATGAAGAGAATATGAAAAGTCAAGTGTTTGCTCAATGATCAACATTAGAAATTACATTTTGTGGCGTTCAAGTATTTATATGTAGGTTAGGGAATGAATGTGCCAGACAAAAAGCCTTTAAAAAATGAATTAAAAATTTTTCGGATGACACAGTCGCTCGAGCGAAGGGCTAGCGACAGTCGAGCGACAGGTTGTTGCTCGAGCGAACGTGAGACGAAAGTCGAGCGATACAGTTTCTGTTTTGACGTTCGAGCTAAGCCTTGGCAACAATCTAGCGAAATTGCGGTGCCGTTTTTCCTTCTTTTCAATTCTCGAACCCTAGATCTAAAATATCACAACTTATACTAATTTTAAGCTACTTCTTGACTTTTTACAACATGCAACTGTAGTCCTTTTTTGTTCACAAAAAATAGACAATTATATTAAATACCTAACAAGCTCCCCCTTTGGCATTCTGTGACAAAACTACAATCTAAAGTCAATGCAGTAATAAAATAAAAGTACAGACTCAAAGACTGACATAACCACAAAACTATCTTGATCAAATTCTATTTTTCATATATCAAAACCTGTTTCCTGAAATAGACAATTCAAATGCCCAGTGTAAAACGTATGTGAAACAGTATTAAATATAAAACCAGTTTAAGCAGTACTATATGTAAAAATGATTTAAACAGTTAATAACTCATAATTCATTTTTCAGTGTCATATTATATGCTAAATTAAGATGTTATATCAATGCAACCCAACATACCAAAACGAAACATTGATACCACTAAAACATCAAAACTTAATTATTAATACTGAATTTATCATTTCATAAAAAATTTATAGTATACCAAAACGAAATATTGATACCATTAAAACATCAAAACTTAATTAGCAATACTGAATTGATCATTTCATAAAAAATTTGTAGATCACAGTGTTATTCAAAATAATCATATACAATCAAAATATACATACTATCTATTCCATCAAAATCTAGATACGTCAACTACTCTCCATTTTTGTCACAAAATAACAAGGGGTAAACCAGCAACTAAGCTGCATCATCTGCATCATCAGTATCTGTGCCCTTCTTCAAGGCTGCATCATCCCAGTAGTGCTGAATTCAACGAAGCCCACTCTGAAGATATCCAACAGCACCCCAAAGCGTAGAAAACTCAGTAATGTGTCGATCAACTGTGGCTCACGGCTGGGTAATCTTCGCCATCATACGAGCCTGCTGCTCAATCAGCACAGTCATCCGTCCCATAAATGAAACAAACGGATCGATGAGAACATAAGGAATATCAGTACGAGGAGGAACAAACCCAGTGGGAAGAGGAGCAGAAGTAGAAGAAGATGGAATGTCTGAGGGTGGAGGAGCAGAAGAAGAAGGAGGAAAATCGGATGGATCAACAGAAATAAGGTCATCAATAGAATCAGCTAGCGCAATCGAGTCAACTGACTCGGCTGGCTCAGAAGAAGCATGAGACCTACTCTGAGAAATAGTAATGTGGCCAATCGGCTAAAAAACCTTCCGAGGAACCCCCTCCGAAAAACTAACTCTTAAGGCTATCACTAATCGAAAAATCAAACAAGCATATGGCAGCCCAACCCTCATCTTCGTGACCCGAAAAGATCGAAGAATCTATTAGCAAATAAAGGTAAGAAGATCAATAGAATCGCCATGCAGTAAGGTGTATAAAAAATGAGCCCTTTCCATAGGAATGGAGAGGTATGTGACACGAACCATAGATTCGTACACACAATGTGCAACAGAATCTGGCAAATCAGTAGAAAGTGATCCAGTGCCCATCGCACCTGGACCACCCTCCAACGATATATTAAACACCGTAGAACGGACAAGAGAGTTCGCTGGAAGAGTATCAACGGAAAGGTAAGGGAATAAAGAATGAACGATCCTAAGTATATGTAATAGACTCGACAAGACATCGAGTGTAACCCGAACTATCCTACCCCTAAGAAAAACCCTAAATATCAAACCGCTAACATTAGAACTCGTGAATAAGAAGACTAAGAAGAGGCGTTTACTCAACCAGTAAAGGCTTCCAACCCCGAGAAGTGAAAATAGCACCGAGGTTGGGTGACAAGTCAGACAGAATGACCTCGCGCTCAAATAAAATGGAACGTAAAGAAAATTGCGACCCAAAAGTATCTTGGACTATCACAGAGAAAAACCTAGACCTACTGTAAGAAGGGAAAGTACCAGGTGTCGAGACAGCAAGACGAGCTCTTTTAGGTGGCAACTGAAATGGGGAAAGCCAATAGATTGATACCTCGATATGATATACACAAGATGCAGGAAATGCATGAAACTCATGGAAGCACGCAACACGAGGTAATAATGCATATGAAATGTACGTGTGAATGAATGCACAAAGAGATGCCGTGAAGCCTAGACGTAGGTGACGTGAAGACATGACGCGTGCCGTGATGACATGCTGTGGTGACGTCAATATCAACGCTAACCTCAATGTACACGGCACCAACACCCTGAACTCAACACAATATCAACACAAACTCCTTAATCAACACACCACAAACTCAAACAAAATAAAAAACATATACCCAAAACGGAAGGAAATCATGCAACGTCTACACAACTTCAATACCCAACCCAACATCTCCAAAATCAAACCACCAAAACATCTAACTCAACAAAAGACGATATTCATCAAGAAGAACTCTTCAAACCACCAAACCATTCGTAAAATCAATGAAAACATATGCCCAAAATAAAAGGAAAACTTCACCACAACTCCAATCAACACTCAATCCAACTCTCAACCCAAAACTCATCCCACAAGTGGTCAACTCATCAACCACAAACCACTTACAAAAGCTAATGCAAGCTTTATCATCAAACTAAACAAAAATGAACAAATGGAGTGAAGAACATCAAAAAAAACCCAAAGAAAATCGTGCCAAAAGAGTCCAAAAATCCAATGTTCAGATCAAAATGATGCAACAAGTGATGACATCGTAAGTGAATCAATTAAAAATGAAGTGTAAGTGCCAAAAATAGACGCAAGAACGGCCAAAAGTCAAAAGAATCCCAAAAACAATACAAAAATGTGAGAAACCATGGGTTTATGAATTTACCTTTTAAATTCGTTGATTTTGGCACCACCAATGGATGATTTTGAATGATTGAGAAGTGGGTAAATCTTAATTTTGAGATGGGTTGGAGAGTTGTGGAAGAATTTTGAAGAAAAATGGTAAAAAGTGCGTAAAAACCCTGAAAAATAACGTTAAAATTCAAAACTATGTGCAGTTGCTTGAGCGAAAATCGAGCGAGAAGCAAGCGAGGAAGCTTCTGCTTTTATCGCTCGAGTGTCGCTTAGCGAAAAAACATATTGACAAAAATAGCACTAAATTTTTGAAAAATAGCACTTCTTTTTTAAAAGTTAAGCCCTTGACATTCTGATGGAACTCAAAAATCCACATGCTTACAAGTACTCATTATCAATAAAACTTTCCCACGTACTCAATCAAGTTCAAAATAGAGTAAAACGTATAGGAGACTCCCGCGTGCAAAGTGCCACTATTTTCTCGTGATCATGATACCAAACTTTAAATTTGTGATAAATGACACATGAACATCACTGTTAAATAAGGATTTCCCTTACGAATGAAAGTCAAACTCATAGATTTTTTGGACCTGAAAACAAGCTCAAAATTACATAAGTATTTTTCTTTTCTCCCCCTGAATTCGAGCATTTAATTTTAATACGCTTTTCTCAAATATTGCATCTCACGTGTAGACTCTTGTCCATTTAGCAACTAAATTGACTCCTGTAATGAGCTTTAGGTCGGTTAACCCAATTCAGTTGACCATAGGCACCAGGTTATGAGAAACCCCGCATGCTTAATTGCTAGATTCAAATAGGTTTCGAACAAGTATAAGATGAACCAAACTATTTAATAATTATTATTATTATTTTAAAATAATACATGGAGATGCATCATAATCTAAGGTCATCTAAGTGTAGGTCAATTCACGTTCAAGGTCATCTTATCAACAGATGATTGTCATCTCAAATCTTACACATACGGTCCAGACTCACTCACAAAATCACAGAGTGTGCTGTGCAGATGATACATGAAGAAATTTATACTCAATACTCCACGTTAAAATGAATCAAGTAATGAAAATGATAGTATAGAACTAATGGATGTATACTTGGTCACAAATGCTATGTTTAAAGACACCATGAAATGTTTAGAGCCCAATTTTTTTATTAGATATATAAAATAAATCAATACCCAAACAAAATAAAACACATAACGAAAATAAAAACAAAACACAAATAAATGAGATGTATGCAAGAACTCAATGAATTGCATATGCATGCACCTAAGGAACTGATCAAGAAGAACCGTGGATACTCTTACCTTTAAGAGTATGATCAATCTCACGACCTTCCAAGTCACTCTTTTTAACCCAAACTTGCTTAGAAGTAGAAGGGATTTTAATTAACCGAGTTATCATCTCGGTTAAGTGGCTAACCTGATTGGCGAGGAAGTTAACCATGCTCGAGACATCCTGATTTTTACTTCTAGTTGCGAGTTTACGACACCTGGGTCTTGTGTGTCCCAAAGCGCCACAATGGTGATAGGTGGGAATAAACCTAGGCTCAAACATGCTCGGAGGTTATTACCAATATGTAGGACGATTGACCATAAGTTGTCTAGTAGGTCTCGAACCTAAGTCATTCTTGCCCTTTGGTTCAGGATAAACAGTATTTCGAGTCTCGTTAGTGGCTGGGACGAACGTGGTCTTAGATATACTAGTAGTAGTATTACTATTTTGAACGTAACCCAGACCATGCCTATTTCCAGCAGGAGTGTTCCTCCCCAATAGATTGTCGAGTTTCTGTAAATCACTCATGAAGGATTGGAGTTGAGTATTGAATTATCAAGATCACTTGTGAATTATTTAACTTTGGCTTCCAAGTTCTCATTAACAAGTTTTAATCATTCAGATTTTTGGTAGAGTCCTAAAGATCACCTAAGAGTTTTTGTTTTTCTCTTTCAAGATCATTTACCTTTTTTAGTACAACTTTATTGATCTTTTTAATCTTAAGACTTTCCTCAAATAGTTCACAATAAGATTCGTGAATATCAGGTGCATCCTTAGATTCTTCCTCAGACTTATCACTACGTTTTTCAATCTCGACTTTTTCACTTTCCTTATCGGATTCTATCGTAGCTGTAGATGTGAAGGCCATGAAATTATGTTCATCTTCACCACCAGAGGTATCACTCTGAGCACTCGAATCTGATTCATCATCACTTAAGGTCACTGCTAAAGCCTTACGTCTTTCTTTAATTGAACTATTTTTCAAGTTAGGACATTCATTCCTATAGTGACCATATCCGTGACACTCATGGAACCTAACAGATTTAGTTTTCTTAATGGGAGTCCTAGATGTATTTTTCTCACGTCTATCTTTCGAGAATTTACTAGAGAATTCATTTTTCCATTCTTGAGGCTTTCTTCTACTCCTCATCACCTTTAGGAATTTTTTTAACGAAATAAGCTATTTCGTCATCCCTAAGCGTCTCAGCATCAATAGACTCACTCTCTTCTTCTCTAATCATACTCATGGCCATGGATTTAACATTTTTAAGTTGAGAAACAGTGATTTCATAGGTTTGAAGGGATCTTACAAGTTCTTCTATTTTAACTGCATCTAAGTCCTTACTTTCTTCAATCACAGTGATTTTAGGTCTAAACCTTTCAGGGAGGGATCTAAGGACTTTTCTTACTATCTTGGACTCATGAATCTTCTCACCTAGGTTAAAACTCGAATTCACTGTGTCATTCAGCTTTACATAGAATTCATCAAATGATTCATTGTCCTTTATATTAATTTCTTTAAACCTAGAGGTTAACATTACAGTTTAGAATTTTTAATCGTTTTATTTCCCTCGTGTGTGGTTTCTAAGATGTCCCAAACTTCTTTAGCAGCCTCACACATCGAAACTCTCCTAAACTCTTCACCAGACACGGCCATGAACATGGCATGTAATGCTTTACTGTTCCAGTCACATTCCTCTAAGTTAGCTTTANCCCTCGTGTGTGGTTTCTAAGATGTCCCAAACTTCTTTAGTAGTCTCACACATCGAAACTCTCCTAAACTCTTCAGCAGACACAGCCATGAACAAGGCATGAATACCCTTACTATTCCAGTTACATTCATCTAAGTTAGCTTTAGTCCATAATGAAATATCAGTGGGTGTAACTACACCAGCAACAATAGTTGAAGGTGGAGTACACCCAGTTTGAACGCTAATCCAAATAAATTCATCCAAAACTTTAAGGAAGGCTTTCATTAGAACTTTCCAATAAGTATAGTTGATTCCGACGAAAAATGAAGGCACAGACAATGATTGACTCGTCTAGATTTTATTAAGGGTCAAGAATCGAATTAAAGATCCGATACCAATTGAAAATCATATAGTTCAACCCAAACTACACCCAGAATAGGGTGAATAGGTGTAAATGCAGAATTAACAAATTATAATTAACCAGTAACAAGTCACCAATTAATTAGTTCTAGATAATTATACAAACAATTCAATTTGAGAAACCCTACCCCAACTGGAGAAAAACTCCGGGCATTTTGCCAGTCAACAATCCACTATAAACGATTTATATTTAATAGTCTACCAGACTAGACGACGACAGGTACTATCTGATCTTCTAACTATGATTTCAACAGATCTCCTAGTTTCTGTGCTCTTGCACCAACTCCCAGCTGCAATTTCCAAAGTTCTCCTGGATTGCGC
>CAIGRP010127379.1:0-10197 GCA_903798385.1 Fraxinus cuspidata | reverse complement strand
CGGAGCCTAAGTGATTCAAGCTCACATATATCATACTATATTGTTATGAAAATTCTCGACAACTTCTTGCACCTTTCTTAACATCATATATTGCAAATTACTACATAGTTTCTTAGACTAGGATATCAAATAATAGAGCATTAACATTAAAAACTACAATTAAACCCAAATATATAATCAAAAGAAAAGAGAGAGAGAAACTGAGAAGTGAACCGTGAAGGTTCATAAGGTCTTTCTGTCTACTTGCAAGTAGTCTACGTTGTCTTCACTGACATTACCTATTTCACCGAGCCTCTCTCCAATTTTACGACTCGATACTGATCAAACATCAACATGGCAATCCATCACCAGTTGATATTTTATAGCTGATCCAACAGCAATGCCACTGTTTTTATTACCAAAATTTATGTAAGCAGGACAATTCACATACAAATGATATCTCCCAGAAATGAAAGTGCCAACTTTCCATCTGATACGTCCAGCAATCCTAATGTCGATCAACACCGTTCCTGCTAGCTGATCCTGATTCAAAGCAACGGTCAGAAATGGTGCAACGGGAACTGCATTTCCATACAGAAATGGAGACCAAACTGTGATGTCTTTGTGTCCTTGGTATGTAGAGGGAAGCAATGTGGGTAGGGTTATTTGTTGGCCATGGTACGAGGCGTATACATCGACTTTATCATAGTATATGCCGATTTTGTCGTTAGGATTTCGCGAAGAAATGGTGATTTGGATGTTGGAAGTGAGGGCGTTTAGGGTCGAGACGTTGAAGGCATAGACGGTGGCGTCTTGGAGGATGAAATGGGGTTTTGTCGGCCGCAAGATGAGCCAGACGAGGAGGATGATGAAGAGGACGAGGATGATGAACACGAGGAAGAAGGCCAAGAGGTGGCGGTAGAACCTTTTCCGGTCCTCGTGGTGGTGGCCGCAGTCCTTGGCCGACATGATTGCTTTTGTTATGTTACAAAATGTTTTGAGGTTAGAAGAGAAGGACTAAGGAGTTATATGGGCATATGATAAAGTCACATTTATACTAAAACTTTGTAGCATATAGGGGTCCGGTGGGATGGGGTCAGGGTGGTTCAATGGGATTTATTTTTTATTTTTTTCTTTATGTATGAAGTATAATTAGGTCTAACAGAATTACCTTAATTTCTTAGAATGTGAGACGTGATCTTGTAAAAAATGTACACTAAATCACACGCTTAGGACTAGTGGGTTTGTATTAGGATGATGAATGCTTGTGTTTTGATCGTGTTTAAAATTACTTTTTAAAAAGTATATTTGTCCATGCAAAAGTACTTTTAAAAATTACTTTTTCTAAAATAAATAATTTTTACTTACTTTTTAATCAGAAAGATTGAATGTTATCTATTGATCCAAGCTATCTTTTAGAGGGCATATACTTGAATCCAAAGGCTAAAGATTCATGAATATTAGTGGGACCCATTGTATGTGAATTCTTGAGATAGAATGAAGATTAGGTAACCGACCACTTATTGGAATGACTTGCAATATTTATATACCTATTGTGAATATATCGCATTACAAATATTTGAACTATAAATGGAATGAATAGATGAATATATTTGTGTATTTGAATTTAATTTTGGTATTGTGAGTTTATTACACCCCAATATCTAATTGTTTCTTGCAATATGGCAAGAAATTCTAATGGACTTTGTTGAATTCGCTAATGTTTATTATGTTGGACCCTCAACGAAAATAATGTCGCATCGATGGGCACTTTATTTTTAGGTCTCTAAAAAAAGATTAGATAGGAGAAGACAATATTACAAAATAAATAAATTGAAAACTACTTATTATAATATTTAGCCCCTATTTGGCTCAATTAAGCAGTTAGATTAAAATTTAAATCAAAGTTAACAATTAAATTTAATTACATATTTCCCGAGTCTCGTTATTTTTCAACCATACATTCCATCAATATTTATTAAATCTATTAAAAATCTAATTTTTATCTAAATCAAATGTGTCTTAGATTGTTGCAAACATAGAAGAGCATGCATCGTGAATTATACGATTGAATACTAAACTAAAGAAATGGAACTTATAGATGCCCATCATTTTCTTTTGACTATATGATTCAAATCGCGAATTCTGGGTGGATGTAACAACCATTTCTTGATTGAGGTAATTATGATGAGAAATTACCCCTTTTTGATTGATGGTTCCACTTGAACCGCCGTGGGACCACCATCCGTTGGTGGTGGTTGATGGTGGATGGGTGGTGAGGTGAGGTGAAAACAAACATGCAATGAAACTTTTCTTGGCTTTGAAGGGAAACAAACATGCAATATAATAAACCAATAAATATAAAATCGATTATATAATCGTTTTCCGCTTCTCTATTCGGTTTATTGTTTTCACAACTTTTTATCACATCGATAATTTTCTCCCTTCCCCCTTTAAATGCGAGGTTTTTAACATGGGATTATCAATTGATCATAATTATTGCAACCTTGAAGAATGGCCTATGAAACATAAGACAACTTTCCACGTTTTTTCTCCTCTCCTTTTGGCTTGTCCTTTATCCAAGCTTTTCTTTATCCATTTTTCTAGAATAAATTAATGATATTTCCAAGACTCACAAGCCAGGAATATATCCCTTCACACTGGTAAATGTTTTTCTTAAAGCTCGTATTTGACACGCAATACCGCATGATAAAATAACCAACAAGTTTAAAGAACGTTACACATTTATGGGCCGAAAGGAGATTTCTGGTAAAACCCTTCTCTTTCTTAACATTGTTCAGGTTGTAATATTTAGGGGTCGAAAGATGATTTTAGTGAAACCCACTGATCTTACACTGATCTTTCTTAAGGATAACTTGTATATGTTTGATCAATGGAGTGCAGACAAAATGCAGAAAGTATGTGAAGAAAGCAAAATTATAAAGTTGAAAGCTTTGAGATGCAAATATTCTAAAGGGGAATAAATCCCTGATGAAAAGATGAAAAAAGGAAATTGACAAATAAGAAGGAAAGAATCCTTGAATTTCAATTTGGAGAAAAAAAGCGAAAGGTCCAATCCACGTTATCAAACATGCCATAAATGAATGGGGTGAACGAACCAGTTATTGTTCCTCTGTTCTGACTATGAGTAAGAAAAAAGAGACCGAGAGAGTAAACTACGAATGGAAGAAACTACCCTGCAAACTATCAGGAAACTAACACGATATTTAGTTCAATTCAAGGGGGTTCTGTAAACTGAACTTCAAACAACTTAAGCAAACAATGCAAAAATATTAAGCCTAGCCAAATATTCAAAGAAACCATTATTCCTTTTAAAGGATTAAACTTCATATAAACTTGCATTCGTGCTTATGTCGAAAAGGAAAAGATGAACACCATCAACACAATTGGCATCAAATGTGTGTATCTTTCGTCCATGATCTCAGCAATGGACGCAACATACAAGCGACCATGCCTGTTGAAGAATGAGCCAGCAACTCACAGACAATGGCTCGGTGGGTAAATAAACACAGGCTAACAGACATACATTCGAATTTCTACTGAACCACTATTTGACTAGATAAAGATTAACTTATGTGAAGGATTGGCATCCAAATTCTGGCAGAAGGCACTATAACAATTAACAGGTTTCTCTCCAGGAAACTACTAGCAAAGTAAGAACAGCTGCATACCGTTAAATTAATTACATACTTTAATCCCGAGGACATCGTCCTCATTTTCTGTTCTCATCCCAACGTGAGAAACATATTCGACATAATCTATTATAAAATCTATAAATACTGACTCTACGTAAATCTTTGTCAACAACCAAATAGTTCAATCAACCACCAATCAAACATCCTTCATATCAAAGCTTCATCTAAATTCATAAGAAATCGTAACCATATAATTGCAAGAAATTTTCTTAGGCAACAAGGATAAGTGGCTTCAGAGAAAAATTATTTATGAAGAAAACTTCCATGAAGTCTTATTTAACATACACTAAAAGAAATACAAGAGAACTAATCCAGTTATCCATTTGAAGCTAGATCCCATCTTGTATTAATCGAATCGTAAGATCTTCATTTCCTAAGATTGCCAAACAAATAAACGTTTGAAGGAATATTTATCACTCTAATACAGCCAAAATCCAAAATAATGCATTCCCAGAATTTTCCAGGAAAAACTACATCCATTCATACAAAACATACAATAGTTTTTTCTGCTTCGTACCACAAATTTTGGTAATTATTGAAGAACAAGGAAATTGACTAGAACAATCTTAAACTTTTATTAGCTAAACTTGACCATGAAAAATATGTTCAATTCCAACTTGAGATCTATAAATAATGACTAAATAAGCTACCAACTCGTTCCCTCCCCCAAACACTTCTCTCTGCAGCTATGGGAGTATTGCAGAAGAACATGTTTAAATTCAGAGTAAACCTCAGTTTGAGATCCACCCAACACCCAAGCCTGCTCTCAAACTACTAATCTCATATACAATCTTATTACATGTGTATGTAGCATCGAATAGCGCAAAAATTATTAATACAAAATCTTACTTTTTCTTTACAAACTCACATTAACCCACTTAAAACCACCACATCCATCCAGCAATGGATAAAAACAAAAGCTGTAAACAAATCCTCACGAGATGTAGGCGTTGCAATTACACAATGGATTGGGTATACATTGTGAGATGATATTGTAGTAGTTCTTATGAGACACATTCAAAACATTTCCAAAATCGGGAACATAGGAATCAACGTGCAAACAATAAAACGCTTCTTAAGTGAAAAGTCTAGAAATAGAAATAATACGACTCGATCATATAACATGTATAAGAATATTAAAGCAAGTTTCCCTCTCAAACCACTATTTCCATCTACAATCTTATGAAACGTACATATAGCGTCAAATAGTGCAGAACTATTAATGGTGAATCTTACTTTACAAAACTCACCCTTTCCAACTTAAAACCTCTACATTCGATGCACAAACTAATAGCCACATTCATATCCAGCAACGGATAAACCAATAACTGTAATGTACAAATCGTCACAAGAAGTTCATGTTGCAATTACACAGTGGACTAGATTGCCATTGTCAGCTGATATTAGTTTCATATGCCACACATTTAGAAAACATTTCCAAAATCTCCCATAGATATCAACATGAAAACAATACAATGCTTATTTAAGTGCAAAGTCTAGACATAGAAATGAACATGATTCGATCATATATATTGTTGCACCAAAAATGTCATTTTTCATTGGCAACAATGGATAACCTCTGATTCTTACTCCTAAAAGATAGATATCATCAACAAAACGAACATGAACTAAAAATCATATTGAACAACAAATAAACCAGCCATAATCAAAATTTTAAAGAAACGGTAATAAATTTAACTGTACACCACATATATTGTCCTACATCCATCGCCAAATTACATTCATCCTTGATCAACAAACTCAAAACACCCAACAAAGATTACCTAATAATTTAACCAAAAAACAGTGAAAATTCATTAGTTCACCTCAGATCCCTGCACGGCACTGCTTCGGCCCACCGGTTAACACACCGGATCTCCCATTACTTGTAATCCCAACAACCAGATCCCCACAAAACACCTTCAAAAACCTTCTTCTTGTCCGCCACGCCTTCGCCTCAAACTTAACCCAAGAAATCATCCTCAAATTGAATCCCACATTCCCATTCTTGCTCCTATCCCAGTTAATCCCATCAACTACCCTCTTATCCACATAACTCCCAGCTGCTGCGAAATTCGCCTTTATGGATGTTTCATTTTTGGTAGCTTGGTAAAATGGAGGAATGGTAGTATCAGCAAGAGACTCTGATTTGTAAAAAACCTCAGCCTTAATATGATCGTAACCAAGTTTCATTTTCTTATTCGGGTTCCGGGCGGTGATCTGGACCTCCGAAGTGAACGAGACTAGAGAATTATTACCGACAGTGAAATTAGAAACGGAAAACGAATCAACTCGGAACTCGGGGAGCTGGGGGCGGAGGACAAGCCAGACAATAAAAGTGATGGTACCCAATATGATAATAAGCCCAATAACAAAGGCGAAGATGCGGCGGAGACAGGTGGCGCGGCGGGCGGAGTATGGGTCCTGGTTGTAATTCTGTTGGTTGCAAGGGTTATTCTGGTGACTGTAGTAGCCGGTGGTTGGAGGAGGGGCTGCGTAAGGGTAACCAGTGCCGGACGGAGGTGGATTGCCGCCGACGGCATAACCGTTGGGATTGGGATTATGGGTCGGGGCGGGATAGCCTGTGACGGGTCTATTCGGGTCATTCATAGTCGTAGATTATAGAAACATCTAGGATATGTTTTGTAGTGAGAAGTGTAGTGCGTACAAGGGCCCTCCAAAATTGCACCAAAAAAGTAGAGTAAAAAGTTTCAATAGTCACCAACTCAACACAACGTCACGTTGTGGTCATTGAGCTTCGTTTTGCGTCTGAACAGTTAACTTACACGAAGTGAGCTCCATCCATACTCTAAGAACATCCGTTTTAAGGTCGTTTGAGGTAGCATAACGGCATCCCCAGTGGCAAGAGACGGTGTGAAAACTCCAGCCACGTAATTCCATTTTCCCGTCTTCGGCTTGTGGATACATTTCAAACCTTCAAACCTACCTACTCATTTTCCCTAATTTTGAAATCGCGAACCCTAAACCAATTCTTTCAACAATCTCCCCCCAATTCGATTGTTCCAGAATTGCAGTTTGGCTGTTCATCGTCGTCCAAGTAACACCGACCCAGGTGTTTGTTCGATTTCGTTCCGTTCCTACACTTCAATTCAAAGAGCCCTAAATGTTCAATCCCCAAAGCGTGAACCGTAATTACCCAACCCGTGATTGCAAAAATCAACTCTACCCAAATTGATCCCCTACCTATGCACAGCACCACATCTGAAATGGAGTGTCGATTTGCACATGGAGGCAGCAGATGGAGGTAAAGATCCCACCCTTTATTCGAGTCTTATGTAATTCATGAAGTGATTGTTAAGAATCATTTTGGATGTTCTGGAAGATATATATATATATATATATATATGTATGTATATATAAAAGGGAGTTGTTGAACGCTTGTGGTATTTCATGCATTGTATTGCACACTGCAACTAGCTTAACTTGCCATCCCCTGTTCTAACTGAAGTTTTGCTTTCTTTAGCTGATTCATTTGCTGTGAAATGTGCATAAATTGCTAATGACTTGGAGAAAAGTTTACTCTGTACACATCTATTGGTGAGCAGTTATTACTTATGTAGAGGTAAATAATTTCATTATTTTCAATTTGTTGACAGATTATGATTAAAACCCAGATTTCATTCATTCTGAAGTTGACATGGCTTCTGAAGAGGATGATTTGTTGTACGACCAAATGTGACAAATGGCATTGAAATTGGGTCGGACATGAATGAAGCCAAAAATGATAGAGTAGTGATGAGTGTAGGGGAGGTGGGAGACGACGACTTTGATTATCCATCATCTAAGGAGTTATTATTGGCTTGTTATTCGGACGAAGATGATGGTTATCGCTTTCCAGAATTTTTTGCTGAGACGGATATGAGAAATTCGCAATTTGAGGTTGGACAGCTCTTTCGGTCAATGGAAGAGTTTCGGATTGCAGTGAGAAACTATGGCTCTCTAAATGGTTACAATGTGAAGTTAAAGTGTAATGATAGAAAACGAGCTCAAGGAGTTTGCAAACTGGGGTGTAATTAGAGGATATAGGCCTCGAAGTTGAGTACGACGGATACAGTGCAAGTGAAAACAAAGTCCATTTTGGCGACCGTAAAGGATGATTTGAAGACGAAGATAAGTAGAAATGTGGCTAACAAGATGAGGCGATATGCTAAGGAATTGTTGTTTGGAACCATGGAAGAATAGTTCGAACTTCTGAGGAGATATGATACGGAGGTACTTAGGACGAATCCAGGATCAACAGTGATGATAATTTAAAGTGAATAATGGTTTTTGTTACACTACATGGTAAAATGGTGTTGTCAAGAGGTCAGGAATCGTCATTGACTCAAAACCAAAATGAAGAAGAGCCCATGCGTTTCGTTCCAACCCCCATGGTTACTAGACAAACACACGCAAGTGGTGGAGAAAATGACTGGCTGTTGTGATTTGTATTCATGTAATTTTATTTTTTTGTTATGGAAAGTAAAGTGACGTTGTGGTATCTTTTGTGATGGAAGGAGTAATGAATCGATTTTTTGTTATGCTTTTGAAGGGGATTGTAAGGAACTTTTACGGCAGAGATTTTGTATGCCAATCTTCTATGTAAATCGATTTGTTGTTATGCTCTGTAATGGAATTGATTTCCTAGGGTGTGGTGACATATTAGCATTACAGTATTACCATTCCCCATGCTCAATGAAAAAGGAATATATATGAATTCAGTAAAATGAATACTTGCATGTTAAGATAAACAGCTTAAGAGAATTTCAGAAGGCAATAGACATTCAATTCTTACATCCAAGTCTTAGAACATATATAATGTACTACAAATTCAAAAACGATTACATAAACATGGATTTCGACAAATACAATAGAAGTCTTCAACTCGATCACATAGTTGCAACAAAGTCACTGAACTTTCCCATTTCCTTTCCCATTATCCCCTGTAACCCCTTTCCTTTCCTTTCCTTTCCTTTGTGCATGGCAATGTTGATGGATGTCTCGATGTTTTTCTTCAGTTATTTGAGAACATTTGTTGAACATACACGATAGGTCTTGGCACGGATCTTTAGCTTTACAATTACTCGAACAAATATAACTCGCTTTCGCAATAGACTGTTCTTCATTCTTCTACTGAAAGTGACCACAATCCCTAGTACAACAAAAGAACAACCTTACTATGTTTGAAGTATTTTTCTCTACCTCCATACATTTCTCAAATCCCTGCCCACATTTTAAGCATCGTTTCTTTGTTGGGCAGTCCGATAAGTAGTGCATGGGCTTCCTACAACTGTGACATATGTCCCTGTTCTTCCTAACCATAACGCTTCAATTTTGGGATAAGTGTCAAATGTAACAATCAAACTACAAATAAGTTAATCTTTTAGCAAATAAAGTCCCAATCTTCTAGTCCATTACTTGCCCCATTTTGGACAGAAAACAACTACCTCAACAATTCATTGATGGCAACTTGCTAAGAAATGACTCGATATAAGAAAACAACTACCATGGCACTTCATTGATGGCAACTACCATAAATTTATTGATCATAATAAACGTGTAAAGGGTTTCAGGAAGCAACTTTGCAAAATGAGTATGAAGAGAAGATTAGTGTAGCTCTAAGAATTATACCTACTCAATGCATTATTAATCTACCTAAAACACAAAAAGTAGAACATAAAAAGGAACAAAGCCTGGACATTTCACAATTAATCCCAGTTAATCCCCTACCCCTCCATAAAGTAGAACACAAAAAAGAATTTCTACTACGTGGAACAATGGAATTTCAGCTACCTGAAACATAGCCTGGGCATTTGACAATTAATCCCCTACACTTCCATAAAGTAGAACATAAAAAGGAACAAATCAAAATAAAAGAAGGCATCCAAATAACATGTTTTCTAGAATTTCAAACCAGGCTGATTATCCATTAACAAATTCTGATTCAAACCAGTACATGGAAATTCAGGGCATAAACTCTTTCGTGTTTTGATGTGGTTGTGGGATTTGTGTGTAGGCAGCTTATGGGTTAAAAATATCATCGGAACGACGCTTCTTCACATGCCGGAGTGTTCACGCCGTCCGTTGCATCATCCACCCATTTCACGCCGTCTGAAGGAACGGAACAAAACCGAACAAACACCTGGGTCTAGTGTTACTTGGACGACGACGAACGGCCAAACTGTTATTCTGGAACAATCAAATTGGGGGAGATTGTTGAAGGAATTGGTTTAGGGTTTACGATTTCAAAATTAGGGGAAATGGGTAGGTTGATTTGAAGGTTTGAAATGTATCAACAAGCTGAAGACGGGAAAAGGGAATTACGTGATTGGAGTTTTCACGCCGTCTTATGCTACCTCAGACGACCTTCAAACGGATGTTCTTGGAGTGATGGATGGAGCTCACTTCGTGTAAGTTTAGATACTGTTCAGACGCAAAATGAAGTTCAGTGACCACAACGTGACGTTGTGTTATGTTGGGTGACTAATGAAACTTTTTACTC
>CAIGRP010127377.1:0-16063 GCA_903798385.1 Fraxinus cuspidata | reverse complement strand
GACGACGACGATGTTGACCGACCATTGAAATCAAAATTGAAGTTTTGAAAAAGTTGGAAGGATGAAATTTCATTTTATCTATCTATAGTTTGATGACCAATTAAACTTTTGAAAAAGTTATAAGATGAAATCGTTTTAAATAATAGACGGGTGACCCAATTGAACTTAAAAATAGCTTAAGGATAAAGTTGGTATTAAATCATAGTTGGATGACCAAATTGAAGTTTTAAAATAGTCGAAGGATGAAATAGAACAATGACCAAATTGAAGTTAATAAATAGTTTAAGGATTAAATTGCTATTATATAATAGCTGGATGATGAAATTAAATGAAATAAAATTTTAATCTATAGTTGGATGACCAAATTAAACTTTTGAAACAGTTCTAAGATGAAATTGATTTAAATAATAGATGGATGACCAAATTGAAGTTAATAAATAGTTTAAGGACAAAGTTGCTATTAAAGCATAGTCGGATGACCAAATTGAACTTTGCAAACGTTGAAGAATGAAATTGCTTTCTAATAATACCTTGAATACGAAATTGAACTTTTAAAAACGTTAAAGGATGAAATCGCTTTTACGTAATATTTGGATGATCAAATTGAACTTTTGAAACATTTGAAGGGTTTATGCTTTAAATACTAGTTGGATTACCAAATTGAACTTTTCAAAATTTGAAGGACACAATTGCCTTTGAAAAATAGTTTGAATACCAACTTGAACTGTTTAAAAAGTTAAAGGATGAAACTGCTTTTAAGTAATATTTGGATGACCAAATTGAACTTTATGAAAGCTTGAAGGGTTTAGGGTTATGGGATTTAGGGTTTAGGGTTTTAGGTTTAGGTTAGGGTTTCCTTCAACTTTACAAAAGTTCAATTAAGTGATCACATTAAATGCAATTTCATCCTCCGTTTTTCAAAACATTCTATTTGGTCATCCAACTATTGATCAAAGCTAATTTTATCCTTTAACTGTTTGAAAAGTTCAATTTGGTCTTCCAACTAATACCGATTAGTAACTTCATCCTTCACCTTTTTCCAAAGTTCAATTTGGTCATCTAACTATTTTTTCTCAAAAGCAATTTCATCCTTCAGCTTTTCAAAAGCTTAATTTAGTAATCAAACTATACATTAAATGGAATTCATCCTCCAACAATTAATTAACTTCGATTCGGTCATCAATCTAATATTTAAAACCAATTTCATCCTTAAACTTGTATGAAAGTTCAATTTGGTAATATAATTATTAATAAAAGCAATTTCATCCTTCAATTTTTCAAAAGTTCAATTCGGTTATCCATCTATGATTTAAAATTAATTTCATCCTTCAACTTTTCAAAACTTCAATTTTGTAAGCCATCTATTACGTAAAAGCAATCGAATCCTTTACGTTCATAAGAAGGTAATTTGGTCTTCGAACAATGTTTTAAAAGCAATTTCATCATTCAAGTTTTCAATTATTTCAATTTTGTCATCCACTATTGTTCAAAAGCAATTTCATCCCTCAATTTTTAAAATTTCAATTTCATCATCCAACTATTATTTACAAAAAATTTATCCTTCAACTATTTATTAACTTTAATTTGGTCAATCAACTACTGTCTAAACTGCAATTTCATCCTTCAACGTTTCAAACTTTAATTTGGGAATCCAACTATATTTTAAAATGGAACTTAATCCTTTCACTTTTTGTTAACTTCAATTTGGTCATTCAATTATTATTTAAAATCAATTTCATACTTCAACTTTTTAAAAAGTCAAATTTGGTAATCAAACTATTGTTTAAAAGCAGTTTCATTCTTCAACTTTTTCAAAACTTCAATTTGGTTTCAACTATTCTTTAAAATAATTTAATTCTTCAACTTTTTTCGAAAACTTCAATTTTGTAATCCTCCTACACAATAGCAATTCCATCCTTCATGGATTTCAAAAAGCTCAATTTATCAATCTATACATTAATTTCAATTTCATCCTCACTTATTTATTAACTTCATTTTGGTCATCCAACTATTATTTTAAAGCAATTTCATAGGTGAACTTTTTGAAATGTACAATTTGGTAATCCAACTATTGGTTAAATGGAATTTCATCCTTCAACTCTTTCAAAATTTCAATTTGGTCATCCATTAATTAATTAATTTCATCAGTCAACTATTTATTGCAATTTGGTTATCAAACTAATATTTAAAACGATTTCATCCTTCAATTTGTTCATCAAACTATAGTTTAATATCATTTTCATCATTCAATTATTTATTAACTACAATTTGGCCATCCATCTATTGTTTAAAAGCTATTTCATCATTCAACGACTTCAAAAATTCAATTTAGTAATCAAACTATACTTTTGATGCAATTTCACGCTTCAACTATTGTTTAAAACCAATTTCATCATTCAATTTGGTCATCCAACCTTATTTTAAAATGTAATTTCAACCTTTAACTATATGTTAACTTAAATTTGGTCATCTAACTATTAATTAAAGAAATTCCATACTTCAACTTTTTCAAAAGTTCAATTTGGTAATTATTCCTTCAACTTTTTCAAAACTTCAATTTGATTTCAACTAAATATTAACCTTGATTTGTTCATCCAACTATTCCTTAAAATAATTTAATCCTTCAACTTTTTTGAAAACTTCAATTTGGTAATCCAACTATACTTTAATAGTATTTTCATCCTTCAACTATTTATTAACTTTAATTTGGTTATCAATCTAATATTTAAAAGCAATTTTAGAATTCAACTTTTTCAAAAGTTCAATTTTGGTAGTCCAACTATACATTAAATGTAATTTCGTTCTTCAACTATTAATTAAATTCAATTTGATCATCCATCTATTTATTAAAATCAATTTTTATCTTTAGTGCTTTTCATAAGTGTCATTTGGTCATCCAATTATTATTGAAAAGCAATTTCATACTTCAACTTTTTCAAAAGTTCAATTCGGTATTCCAAATATTGTTTAAAAGCAATTTCATCCTTCAACTTTTTCAAAATTTCAATTCAGTAATCCAACTGTTGTTCAGAAGTATTTTCGTTTTTCAACTTTTCGAAAAGTTATTTAAAATTAATTCATCCTTTAACTTTTTAAAAAAGTTCAATTTGGTCATCCAATTATACTTTAAAATGAAATTTCATCATTTAACTATTTGATCATCCATCTGTTATATAAACGCAATTATATACTTCAACTTTTTCAAAAGTTCAATTTCGTAAATCCAACTTTTTAAAAACTTAAATTTGATCATCCAATATTTAAAAGTAATTTCATCCTTCAACTATTTATTAACTTCAATTTGGTCATCTAATTACTATTTAAAACAATTTCATCCTTCAACTTTTTAAAAAAAGTTTTTTTTAAAATTAATTCATCCTTTAACTTTTTTAAAAGTTCAATTTGGTCATCCAATTATACTTTAAAATGAAATTTCATCATTTAACTATTTGATCATCCATCTGTTATATAAATGCAATTTCATCCTTCAAGTTTTCCTGAATTGAATTTGATCATCTAACTATACTTATTATTAATTTCATCATTAAACTATTTATTAAGTTCAATTTGGTTGTCCATCTATTATTTAAAAGTAATTTAATCCTTCAGCTTTTTCAAAAGTTCAATTTGGTCACCCAAATTGTGTAATGAACAAAGATTGACCATAAAATGTATAATGGATTAAAACAGGAGCAGCAACATAAAAGTCATTTTCATTTTGCTGTCCTTTGTTAACTTATGCAGTCCTTAAACGAACATTCCAATGCAAGAGACTTTAACAATTCAACTTTCACAGAAAGCATAACAGAATCAAAGTTGTTTGGCTAATGTTTATAAACCGTTTATAGATGGTCATGCTACTCTTTATTTACACATTTTATATGACTCATAATTACAGTCCACTTTTCCACCATATTTATATCCATTTATAAATTAAACCATTTACAATACTTCCCAAACAAGCTTTTAGCATGTTGTGCTACCACGAAAAGAAACATATAATAGAAATGTCCGTGAACTAGTTACATGGTACATCTCAATCTTTCTTGTCGAAGAACTTCAATTAGAACTCTCAAATTGGAAGACAATCTTTAGATGATAGAGCTGATGAAGGCATATAATACATAACTTCAAGATTATCACTTCGAAATAACAAATGTCTAATATATAGTTTGAACCGACTCACCTAATAATTTAAATTGTTATTGAGAAAGACACATTTATTTATTCAAATTTGGACTTCAACATGCCCCTCACATGTAAACTGGGGTTACTTTTTATGTGAAACTACATAAAATATGTGCATGTAACAGAAAACACACGTAGTTTGACTAGACCTTGTATGCTAAATTATGGGATCAAGACACGACTCTCTCAAAATGTCGATTATTCCTAGGGTTCTTGTTTTTTTAAAAAAAAAAAAAGAAGTTAGATTCCGACACTGGAATCTTTTTCTATAACGCTCCCTCTATGACAAAATTATATTAACCTCTTCGTAAAAATAAGGAGCTTTATATTTATAATATATCTTTTTTTATATAAATCACATCTTTAATTACATTAAAGGTTCTTTACATTTATTCATTAACATATTTATATCCTCTATTTTTTCCCATCATATTATTATCTTTAGCCTCTCATTAACTAGCAAATGATGTCCTTAATCCCGATTTTCATTCAAAAGATATTATTAAGTACTTTAAAACGATTAACAAATATTTAACCATAATTATATATTTTTTAGTTTATTTAAAAGTATGAGAGACAAATAAGTATTTTTACTCCATCTTAATGAAATTAATAGACTCAAACCTTCATCAAGGACAACTTGCATTAGTTTAAGAATAAGAATGCAATAAAAAGTTGAGAATATAAATGTCATAATAAGTAAAGATCATGGACCTTTTCGTGCAATAAAAATGTGGTGCAATTATTAAAAATGAAATTCGCATACAATCCCTCGACTTTATCGTTTGCTCAAAAATTGAATTTGTGATTAAACATTTTGAGGAAATTGAGACGTACATTGTTGAATTCGAAACGGATGATGATAAAAAGTCATACTACTTGGAGAAAGGCAATGTTAAAATTTGGAAGAAAGTTGTATATGGATCAAAGTCAAAATGAGCAAGTTAAGCATAGCCTCCAAAGTCATATTCAAAATATCATGAAACCTTGTGCAAAAGTCGAGTTTGAGACTATAAATCAAGAACTTAAAGGAAAGTCACTCATTTTCTATCCCTTTTCACTTATTTTGATTAACTATTGCTTTACAAGTAGTTTTAAGGATTTCGTTAATTCAAGAACTCAAGCATATAAATGGGTTTTAACACATTTTAGATAGTATTTTAAAACTTGCATTAGTAATTTAGGCATGTTTATTTATTGAGTTCATTTTTACTTAGGTTAATGTTAACACCCTAACATTTTATTGAGCCTAGATTGATGTGATATGCATTCTTAAGGATACACCTAAATTTCATTCTCCAAACCAATTTGAAATACTAAATTTTTCATAACTGTAGGATTTTTGCAGGGATGTGCGATTTGTTAGATAATTTTTCTAAATGTTAGAAGATTATAACTCTTCTTGATGTGAATTCATTACATTTAGTTAAATCTTATTTGCTATCACTAATATTTGTTTTGAATGCTTGAAACAGAAAATTAAAGCCTAGCAATAAGGAAAAGTGGTGGTTGTCATGAAGTCTACCAGCCGAACCAGCCTGATCATTCTACCTATTTGCATCTACCTCAGGGAGTTTTTGATCCTTATTCATTTATTTTGATTTTTTTTTTTTAACATTGGGGGCAATGTAATATTTTTGTTTGGGGGTGGATAAGTATTAGGATACTTAGAGTATATAATTTTTCAATTGCTGATTGGGTCTTATAATCATTTAATAAAAATAATTAAATTTTTTTTAAAAAAAAAATCCCAAAAATAGTGTCTAGTTTAGCATTGATTGACTTGTCGTCTACGATAATATTTATTTGTTTGAATTGAATATAACTTTAGCCAGGAGAACATCATATCTTATGATTTTACTTGTGTACTTATTCATGTTAGACTTAATTTATTTGAGCACATAGTCGGTATTGACTTATCACTTATTTTGAGACATAACTTGATTATGTATATTTAATTGTTGATATTACTGAATTTAGCTTGAGTAATTCTTGGATTCTTAATATAGAAACCAAACTGCTAAAAAGCAGTTTGGGGGTGGGAAGGCAAGTGCTTGTGTTCATAGAAATTTGATGGTTTGAAGTTCTTGGATCAGAACTTCAATTGAAGAAGTTTGGGTTAAAGAGTCTGAAAAATTCGAATCTCATATCAAAATAAAATGTGACACATCTATACTCCTCTTCATAGCATTTATGACTCAAACGATTAAACATATTAAAGTATTCAAAATCTGGTACTCTGTGGTCATATAACTTGGGAGACATCGGCTTATAGCTCGCTACAAGGGTCATTTAGAAAATTTAATGAAGAGAAGTCTTACATATAAGATGTTTAAAAAAATAGCAACGGTCAAAATATATTCATAGCATAAGAAAGAAAGAAAAAGATTTAGATTATCAAAAGTGAGAGGTGTGCGGTAAGAACTTTGAGATTTGAACTCTAAATATTGAGAGTGTGTTTTTGAGAAATACTTACCATCTTCCTTCTAGCTTTACAAGTATTTGATTCTAACCATTTGTGTGGAAATATGTGTTTTAGTGATTTTTAGGAACTTATATGTGCTAGAATTACCTCGGGATTGGAGAGAAAAGTATAAGGATGTGAGGAAAAACTAACCAAAGAAGATTGAGATTGTAAGTAAATTAACAACACTTAATTTGTTGTGTTCTAGTATGGTTGTGAGTTCAATGTTGGCTAATAATATACACACTAAGTCGAACATCAGATAAGTAAAAATCTATTTTTGATATTGTTTGTACCTTTTTAAAATGTTACTTAAATTTGAAATTGAGGCATATGGGAAGCATCAATGGTGAGTCTATTATTTGTGATTTGTTTTAGGTAGTAATATGATTTATGCTTGAGTTTTATTTTGTTCAAGAATGAACAAAGGTTTTATTTTTGTGTTCGATAAATGCGTTTTGTGCACTTTATAAGCCATATTACTAGAATTTTATATCGTCAAAGCGTTGATTTCTACTTAAATTAGGTTAATTTTCTTTTGTTTCAGTGTTGGACCCATTCCTAAGCAATTGAAAAAGAAAAAAAGATCAATTGGCTAAAAAATAGAAGTTTGTGGACTAATTTTTTTTTTTTATCAGTAAATGTAAAATTTCATTGATCAAAACTCATATATAAATACACCGGTCATACTCGAACAAAAAAAAAATCAAGCAACAAAAACATGTACACCGGGCATACCTGGACAATCAAAAAATGATGTACTAACGATAGTCTAAGGACTCATAGCTAAAGATTCAAACAAACAATGCGGATACAAAGTAAACACGGCTTTGTATACGTATGTTTTAATCCTAGTTACAATAGAATCAACTTGTGGTCTAACATTTTCAAAAATACTTCTATTCCTTGCCATGCAAATGTAGTACACGATAGTAACAAGTGCTATACGCTTAGCTTTACTTTGCCAAGTAGTTCCCCGACCTTCATTTTTAATCCACTCTAATGCACTCGACAAGGTAGACATATTACGCCTAATAGCCAACCATCCATGAACCTGCTCCCAGATTGCCTTGTTGATCGAAGAGGATAAAAAAAAGGTGTTGTGAAGTTTCCTCCATTTGTCCATTTGTGGACAAATTCTTACTTGAATAAAAGTTGGAGGATCGAATTCGAGAAGAGAATGAAGAAAGGACTAACTTGCATTACATGGTAAAATTGAGGACTTGGAAGCAAGCATTAATCTAATTGGGCTTTTCATTTTCTTTTTTTTCTTTTTTTTTGGTTACTTGGACTTGCAATTGTAACCAACTTCAACGACACGTGGACAAGACTTCTTTTTGGATTAAAGAAACTTGCGACCTGGACTAATTAGAATGGATATTATCAAAATCAAATAAGACTTAGACCATAAAAACTGGAATGAAATCCAATTAATTTGCTGGCAATTAGAAACCTACTCGTTAACGAATCGTGCACTTGAAATATTTTAAACGAAAAATATTTTCGTGGTAGCTTCACTATTGACTCAAGCACTCTTTTATTGTTTCTTCAATAGTTCAATTACGTGGAAGAATTCAATATAAAAAGACTTGATGATAAAAAATAATATTGACCTAGCTAAGATGAAAATAGTGGAAATTTTTCCCCATTTCAACAGCTTTGCATTAGCAAATAAAAAAAAAAAGACGTTCTCGTTTTATGGAATTTAATCAACGATTAATTAAATTAAATTAAATTTTATTTTATTTTATTACGATGTCAACTTAAATTTTGATCAATTATCTAACATTAAAGAAGATTTTTGTAGTATAGTATTAATCTAGACAATAAAGTTTGTAGTAGTTAGCAAGACAAACAACCGAAGAAGGCTTATTGTCGCAATACCCCCCCAAGGTATGGACATATTGCTAAATAGCTCATCATTTTCAAATTGACGAAAAACTCCCTATATGAACCTTAAAGTGCAGAAGATCCCCCCTTTACTTCTATTTTCTTAATAAATCCTTATGATATGATTAATATCTCATTCTATTTAAATAAAATAAAATAAAATAAAAAACATATAATTAAAAGACTAGTCTCAAAATTTTCTTTCCTCATCTTCCTCAACCAGCACCACTGCCATCGCCACCAGATTCAACAAGAATTTTCGTTTATTTGGTGGTGAAGATTTATCTTCAACAAGGATCTTCATAGCCACCCCCACAGTCCATCCCCTTAGCGGTTCGCTCTCACCACCCTTCTCCACTTTATAGACTCTGCCCTTCACTCTCTCCCAACACCTCTTCCCACCCCCAATGACCTTTGCTTGTCCCTCGAAAGTTTTCTCGATTGTACCAACTTTTTCTATTCTAGTAGCCTTGGAATTGTCCCGCTAACTAACAAGGAAACTTCAACGTATGCAGTCTCACCTTCAATGCACACTTTGCCTGAATTTTTTTCTTTTTTTTTTTTATTGAATGCAAAAGTTTTAGTAATAACCCATTGAAGGAGTTGATGGTTGTTTCAATGAATTCTATTAGGCTTCTGCCTTCAGAGACGTGGGTGGTTGGGAATAAAATGGAAGCGTGGAGTGATTTCCCTATTGTGTACTATTTATTTGGTGGTGAAGATCCTTGTTGAAGATAAATCTTCGCCACCAAATAAACGAAAATCCTTGTTGAATATGGGGGTGGCGTTTCTCGCCTGCAGTGGTGGTGGAGGAAGATGGAGAAGAAGGAAATTTTTTAAAGAAATTTTTAATTATTTATTTGGGATTCATTTGTACTTTTTTGAATAATTTGAAACTACAATTGAAATTAGTTCTTTATTTTTTCTTCTTCTTTCTTTTTGTTTTATTTAAATATGAGGGTATATTCGTCATTTCACAAGAATTTATTGAGAAAATGGAAAAAAAAAAGGATCTTTCACACTTCAAAGTTCATATAGGGGGATTTTCTGTCGATTTGAAAAGTTGGGAAGTATTTGACAATGGATTCATACGTTGGGGTGTATTGCACCAATAAACCATAAACGAATGATTGTTGAGTATCTTTATCGAACCCTTTCTGGTTTCAAACCAAAATAAAAGGGGAGATCCAGAATACAAAAAATCTTAAAAGTTGGCTAATTTTCTTTCGTAAAAAAAAAAAAGTTTATATTGAAATATGTTATCTAAAACTTACATGGTAAATATGAATTTATGAATATAACTATTAAATCACATGGGTCTTATTTGACCATGTTTATTTATTTTATTTATAAGGTCAGTTGTAGGTGTTCAGTTTCTTTTTTTTTTTTTAGTGGGGCAAAACATGGCTTTGTGTTTACCAAGTCAGTATGAGTTTGTTCTGCACGTAGCTTTTTCTAGGATTTAGTGGATGCATTTTCCTTATTTCACGTTATTATCTGTTGGAGATTTGGTCTATATAAAAAGCATCAGGTTGTAAGCTTTTATGTCCAGCAACAAATAATAAAAGTAATTCATCTCATATTGTTTATGTCCTTTTTCTCTCTGCTATTGTAGCAGTGGTATCAGAGCCAGGTTAATGAGTGATTTACATAGAGCCCTGTTGAGAGTTCATAAAGAGGAAGATTGAGATAGTGAAACACGTGAGGTCAAGAGTGAGTTGGAAGTTGTTGCTCTTTTCTATTCCACTTGGTTTCTTTTTAGCAGTAGCAGCAATAGCAATGAGACATGGCCTCTGAAAATTTTGAACAACCAGTAATCCCTCGCTTTGATGGTCACTATGACCATTGGAGCATGCTCATGGAGAACTTCTTGAGGTATAAAGAATATTGGACGGCTGTTGTTTCTGGAGTAGCAGAACCAGCAGAAGGTGATGTGTTGACAGATGTGCAAATGACGGAGTTTGAAGGGCTGAAGTTAAAGGATCTTAAAGCAAAGAATTTTCTCTTCCAAGCTATTAATCACTCAATCTTGGAAACCAATTTTTTTGTAAGGACACCGCCAAGCATATTTGGGATTTCATGAAGAAGAAGTACTAGGTACTGCAAGAGCTAAGAGGCAACAGTTTCAAGCACTTCGTTCAGAGTTGACAAGAATGATTGTTGAGAAGATTCTTCGATCCTTAACAAGAACGATTGTTGAGAAGATTCTTTGATTGTTGAGGAGAATCAGTTACAGACTATTTTTCAAGAACGATGGCAATCGTTAACAAGATGCGGATCCATGGAGACAAGATAGAGGATGTTCTCATTGTTGAGAAGATTCTTCGATCCTTGTCACCAAAATTTAAGCTCCTTCTCAAATTTCAGCTCCTTCTCAAGTTTGTGAAGAATGTGTTTTTAGCAAACAACACCGTAATCAATTCCCACAAGGAAAATCTCGGAGAGCCAAGGCAACATTGGAGTTTGTTCATTCCGACATTTGCGAGCCAATAACACCACATTCTAATGGAGGTAAAAGATAAATAATTGCCTTCATTGATGATTATAGTCGTAAGATATGGGTTTATTTTTTGCGAGAAAAATCTGAAGCCTTTGTAGCTTTTAAAAGCTATAAAGCGCTTGTTGAGAAAGAAGTTGGCAACCCAATAAAAGTTTTTCGTAAGGATCGCGGTGGAGAATATTACTCACATGAATTTGCAATTTTTTGTGAGAACCATGGAATCCAGAGACAACTTACAGCAGCTTATACACCCCAACAAAATGGTGTATGTGAGAGGAAGAACTACACAATTATGAATATGGTGTGAAGCCTTTTGACAACAAGTGGCATTCCAAAAAGCTTCAGGCCTGAAGCGGTTAATTGGAGCATTCATATATTGAATAGAAGTCCCACACTTGTTGTTCCAAATATGGCACCGGAGGAAGCATGGAGCGGAAGGAAACTTGATGTAGATCATTTTCGAATTTTTCGATGTATTGCCTATGCCCATATTCCAGATAAGAAGAGAAGGAAGCTAGATAACAAAGGGGAAAAATGTATTTTTCTTGGTGTTAGTGATAAGTCAAAAGCTTATGAGCTATACAATCCTAGCACTATGAAAATTGTTATCAGTCGTGATGTAGTATTTGATGAAGAAGGCTCTTGGTCATGGAATCAAAATGGTGCTAAAGAAAATATTCCAGCATATTTTGATAATGATGAGAAAGGGCAGCAGCCTATGGAGATGAGCAAGAAGAAGAAGTAACTCAAAATACTCCAGTAGCTTATCAAGACCCACTTGCAGTTGAATCACAAAGGCCTCAACATGTTCGAAGAAGACCAACATGGATAACTAATTATGAGGTAACTAGAGTTGACCAAGGTGATGACCCACTTACACATTTTGCTTTGTTTTCATATTGTGATCCTACCATTTTTGAAGTGGCTGTTAAAAACCAAATTGGAGAAATGCTATGGATGTTGAAATTATAGCCATCGAAAAAAATAATACGTGGGAGCTATGTGGTCTTCCAAAAGGGCGGAAGACACTTGGTGTAAAGTGGTCTACAAGATAAAACCAAAGGAAAATGGTGAGGTTGACAAGCATAAGGCATGCTTGGTGGCTAAGGGCTACAAGCAAGAGTTTGGTGTTCATTATAAAGAAGTCTTTGCTCCGGTTGCAAGGCATGACACAATCAGATTGGTGATTGCGATAGCAGCTCAAAACTCATGGCCTATCTTCTAATTAGATGTGAACTCAGCATTCCTCCGTGGGGATTTGAAAGAAGAGGTATTTATCGATCAACCTCCTGGTTATGTGAAATTTGACAATGAGCATAAAGTGTATAAGTTAAAGAAAGCTTTGTATGGATTAAAACAAGCTCCACGGGCTTGGTATAATTGTATAGAAATTTAGTTTTGAAGGAAGGATTTGAAAAATGTCCTTAGAACATACACTTTTCATAAAGATTGAAGATGGAGGGAAAATGCTCATTGTTTGCTTATATGTAGATGATTTAATCTACACTGGAAATAATACAGCCATGTTTGGAAGTTTTAAGAAATCTATGATAACTGAATTTGAGATGTCTAATCTTGGTATGATGCATTACTTTCTTGGCATTGAAGTGGTGCAGTCCTCTGCTGGAATTTTTATTTCTCAAAAGAAGTATGTTTGGACAGGTTTCAGATGAAGGATTGTAATCCTGTAAATACTCCATCCGAGTTTGGTGTAAAGCTAAACAAAGATAATGGAGGAAAGAATACTGATGACACTCTTTACAAATAGATAGTAGGGAGCTTTATGTATTTGACAGTAACAAGACCTGAAATAATGCATGATGTAAGTATGATTAGAAGGTACATGGAATGTCCTACAGAGATTCATCTCTTGGCTACAAAGAGAATTTTTCGATATGCAAGGTACAACAGATTTTGGGTTGTTTTATCATAAGGGAGAAAATGCAAATTTAGTTGGCTTTACTGACAGTGACTATGCTGGAGATCTAGACAATAGAAGAAGAACATTAGGATATGTTTTTATGATGGGTTCGGAGCTGTTTCGTGTTCTTCAAAGAAGCAAGCAATTGTTACTTTATCAACAACCGAAGCAAAGTTCGTTGTTGCAACAACCTGTGCTTGTCAAGCTATTTGGTTGAGAAAAATTCTTGAAGAGCTTCATTTCAAGCAAGAATGAGCCACTACAATTTATTGTGACAACAATTCAGCAATAAAACTCTCTAAAAATCCTGTTTTGCATGGATGAAGTAAGCATATATATGTGAGGTTTCATTTCTTAAGGGATCTCACGAAGGAAGGAGTCATTGATCTCATCCATTGCCAAAATTAAAAAAAGTTGTTGATATTTTTACCAAGTCCCTCAAGTTGGCTGCATTTTAGAACTGAGAAAGCTGCTTGGCATTGACAAGTTGGATTGAACTTAATGTTGGCAAACTTTTATTTTAAAGGAGGGAATGTTGAGTCACATGGGTCTTATTTGATCATGTTTGTTTATTTTATTTATATGGTCAGTTGTAGGAGTTCAGTTTGTTTTTTTAGTGGTGCAGAATATGGCTTTGTGTTTACCAAGTCAGTTGTTTGTTCTGCACGTTGCTTTTTCTAGGATTTAGTAGATGCATTTTCCTTATTTCATGTTATTATCCGTTGGAGATTAGCTCTATATAAAGAGCATCAGGTTGTAAGCTTTTGTGTCCATCAGCAAATAATAAAAGTAATTCATCTCATATTGTTTATGTCCTTTTGCTCTCTGCTATTGTAACAATGAATATAGTTTTCAACACTTCTATCAAGTTAGGTCAAGTTTAATTTTTTTTTTTCACTAAATGTATAGCTGTGCATAATGTTATTAAACTGATGACAACAGTTATTCGAATTCGAGGCATTTCGATTGATTGCTATGAGCCTAAAACATATCCAATTTTTATACAAGCTTATGCTAATAAAGGTAACTTTTTTTTCACGATAAATAGTTTTTCCTAGTAAGAACTAATGACAAAATGTAACAAGACCGAATTAAAGGGAAATTCTTTATATATAATTTAAAAGTTATTTTCACTTTCGAGACCACTCATGTCAGTAAATAACTAAATTATGAATTAACATATTTGTACAATTATGATTGACAACCTTGGTATTCTAAAAATCCGGACCATTGATTTTAAAAACAATTTTTGAATTGGATGAATGTAATGTTATCAAGTATGAATTGTCAAATAAAATTGTACAAATAGCACAATTGCAAAATTATTGTCACGAGTTATTTAAATATGGGCCCATTCGCCTCATGATGTCATGCCCTTAATACAATAATTTCATAAAAATGAATTTTTTCTTGGAGCTTATGAGACTAATGAATCGAAGCCCTAGAGGGATCAAAGCTTTTACACCAAAATGATAGACGATAGATGAAGAGCCAGTTATGAATAACTAGTTTTTTTTTTTAAAATCTTTTTGACCTTAGTTCCATAGAAGCAAGTCAAAAATATAACATGGACATGAAAGGAAAAAGTCGTTGCTAGGACGATTGAGTTCTTCTAATGTTAGTCATGAGTGCAAATTCTGAAATCTCCATTGGCTTTTTTTTTTTCAAGATAACCCTAGAGAGAGCAAGGGCTAATGTCAAAATGCAAGGTAGCTAACCAACTTTTAGGGGAGATATAATTGACTACATTAATTTCGATAGCTACGCCACTCATGGAATTTAATGAACTCAAAGAACTGATTGAGCTATATCCATGGCTTGAAGCGAATGAGGAATGATTTAACTTCTATCATCACTTTTGGGAGAGTGGAAGGTTAAATCCTTATGAATTCGCTAACTTCCAAGGTGACTAATAAGGCTATTTCTTCTTTCTTCTACAGAAGTTATAACATTTCCACATTCAAATTTTGTACAAAGAAACACTCATTTATAAAACTACTACAATTTCAAGATAAAACTTTTTTAAAAAGAAAAGCATTTATTTAAGACTAATGATTTATTGAGATACGAGTCCTTAAATAAAAAGTAAAGTGGTTAGAATTTAAAAGATAATAACCACGTCATCTCGAATTTATTGGGTTTAATTTATTAATTTTATAGTCCTTAAATTCAAAGGTGATTATAAAGACTAATTTCTTTAACAAAAGCTTATAATATATATTTTCAAGATGCACTTGTTGTTGGTAATTTAAATCAGAGTTGGTATCATTTGGACTAAGCACGTGAAATATAAGGGAAAAAGAAAGGTCATTGACGATCAAATTGGTGGTCATAGAAACATTCTCAAGTGTCATCGATTATAGAGCAAAGCAGGGGTGGATTCAGAACTGAATTCTAGACCGGGCTAATACATAAAAAAAAAAAATTACACAAGAAATCTTTTTTTTTACATAAATTTTTTTTTTCTACTAAAAAAATTAAATGGGCTGGGCCCCTAAATCCGCCCCTGGAGCAAAGATCTTTCAATTTCCACCACTTAATTTCCATGAAAAGTTCTTTCAAATTCTTTTGACCATTAAAATCTTCATTAGAGCACGAGATATGAGAATCTTGCATTGAACGCAAATTTGGCTTAGTTAAAAATTATATTTTTAGAAAATTTGGATTAAATTTGATGAAATATATGAATGAAAAATTGATAAAAATTATAAGTCTAATAAAATATGTAATTAAAAATGAGTTCAAGGAATTTTTTTTTTTTTTTAAAACATAGGAATATAACGTGGGCTAAATTCATGTGTCCTTTATATTTTCATCATTATATATCATGTCAAGAGTAATGTCACTCATCGTGTTATGTGTCCTACGGATGGGACATTTTCAAGGAGTAGGGAAATTGGATCAAAGGAAAGTCTTAGCACCCGACTCGTTGTACTGATAGCGAATAACTGTCTTCATCTTGTCTTGTCTAACTAGCTTTCAAACTGGATTAATGCACACTGGGTGTCCTATGTTAGCTGGCCAATTTTGGAAACTAAAGTGGCCGCCATACACAAAAATAATGTGTAGGGCTTTCAAAACTAGAGATGGCAACGGGGCG